>JWZX01003128.1:0-40656 GCA_001275005.1 Chrysochromulina tobinii | reverse complement strand
CCCTCGAGAAGGACTACGAGGAGGTCGGCGCCGAGTCGGCCGAGGGCGAGGGCGAGGAGGAGGGCGAGGAGTACTAAGCGTGCTCCCCCCTCACTCGTGTCTCGAAAACGATGCGCAAGTGCGCTTCGTATTGAGTCACAAAAGTGTCGGTGCTTTCCCAGCGGTGTAAGGGTGGCGGGTCGCTGATTCAACTTTTTTATAATTTTTCGTAATTCTCCGGAATCGAGAACAAAAACAATGAGTAAGACGAGAGGGCCTGAGGAGGATGGCTACCGTGCGCACCTTGCTCTTGGCTCCCCATCGTACGGCCCGTGTAGCACAGCTCGGCAGCAGCAGTCTCGACTGCCATCGCTCGGCCCGTGCCGCCGTGCGGCAGCTCGGCAGCAGCAGCGGCGGCAGCAGCAGCACTTTGGCGCTGCCCGAGCTCACGAGCCAGCTGCTTGCGATGCGCCATGCACCGCCGTGTCGCGAGACCATCGCGAGGCTCACAGAGCTCCTGCCGCCCACACCGGTGTCCATCCGCACACTGCAACGTGCGGCCGAGATGCAGGCTCGCTCGGCGGAGCAAGCGCTGCTCAACGCAAAGTTTGTGCGGCGTGAGCTCCTGGCACGCAGAGCGCACATCCTCTCTCTGCTCCTGGCGGTGCCCTCGGAGCTGGCACGCCAGCCCGCGGTGCAGCTGCTCACGACGGCCTACTGGCAGCGCCTCCTCTTTCTCCTTGAGCAGCCGCGCATGACCAACGCGGGCGACGAGCTGGAGTTCGCGGGCCGCTTGCGCCTGCGCTTTGAGGAGCAGGTGGAGGTCTTCCCCTTGATTGCGCCTGATTGCGTCCGATGGCCACACTGATTGGTGGAGCTCCTGCGGTGTTGCGGAGTAGGAGGGCGAGACGCGACGCACGTTCGCCGAGGCGCTCACGTCGCTTCACACCGAGGAGTCTCCTTCACACCTCCGTGTGGAGGAGTCACTTAATCAAAGCTCATCAGAGGCCAACGGCTCGTCGGGGCTCGACGCGGCCCTGAAGCTCGCGATCGACCGGCATCTGGACGCGATCTTCTCGGCCAGATTGGGTCTCCGGTTTCTGACGGAGCATTTTTTGGGCGCGCGGCAGCCGCGGGAGGGGTGCGCCGATGGCCTCTGATGAGCTCTGATTGCCTCCCTAATTTGGGCGCGCGGCAGCCAAGGGAGGGGTGCGCCGATGGCCTCTGATGAGCTCTGATGGCCTCTGATGAGCTCTGATGAGCTCTGATGAGCTCTGATGGCCATGGATGGCCTTTGATGCCCTCTGATGGCCTCCCTGATGGCCTCCTTCATCAGGTACGCTGGTATCATCGAGCTCGCGTGCTCGCCTGTGGCCGTGTGCAAGGAGCTCGCCGACGAGATGAGTGAATGGACTCGTGCCCAGTTTGGGGCCGCGCCTCCCATTCATGTTCACGGCGACCCTTCGCATAGCTTCACGTACGCATCTTGACGAAACTCCTTGATTGCCTCCCATTCACGTCCACGGCGACCCTTCGCATAGCTTCACGTAAGCACCGATTCGCCTGCGCTTGATGAGCTCTGATGAGCTCCGATGAGCTCCGATGAGCTCTGATGAGCTCTGATGAGCTCTGATGGCATCTGATTGCGTCCGCCATCAGGTACGTGCCGAGCCACCTGCGCTTCGTAGTGGGCGAGCTGCTCTCGAACGCCTCCAAAGCGACGCTTCGTCACGTTTCGTCACAATCTGGCTCTGGGCGCACTGTCGATTTGGAATCGGTCCCCATCCGCGTCATCGTGGCGGTGAGCGGTGGATCTCGCCTGATCTCGCCCGATGATGACCTAATTTGGGATCGGTTGGCCTCCATCCTCAGGTGAGCGACGCGAATGTGACCATCAAAGTGGCGGACCAGGCTGGCGGAATGCCGCGCTCGGGTCTTGCGGACATCTGGTCCTATCGCAGCATGCACACGGACCGTAATTGGAAGGTGGCGACTGACCGAAAAGTCCTTCCGGTCTCGGTGGGCGATGCGAATTGGAAGGTGTGCCCTGATTGCCTCGGATGATCTCGGATTATCTCGGATGTTCTCGGATGATTAAGGTCGGCGGTGCGAATTGGAAGGTAGGGCTGGGGCTGCCGCATCTCATCGCATCTCATCGCATCTCATCGTATCTAATTGCATCTCATCGCATCTCATCATCTCAGGTGGGGCTGGGGCTGCCGCTCGCGCGACTATACGCAAAGTACTTTGGCGGCACGCTACACCTCGCTCCGATGGAGGGCTATGGCACCGACGGGTACATCTGATGACCACACATTCTGCTAGTGACGACTGCTGATGACGGCGGCTGATCGCATCTGACGCTGCCTCCTTCTTCAGGTACATCACTCTCAACAAGCTGGCCGCCGACAACAACGAGACGATGATCAAGGTGGAGACGGTCGATCTCGCGACGCCGAAGGTGTGCCCTGATTGCCTCGGATGATCTCGTATGATCTCGTATGATCTCGTATGATCTCGGATGATTAAGGTGGAGACGGTCGATCTCGCGACGCCGCAGGGTACGACCAACCGCGAGGGCAAGTGGAGGGCCGCTCTGCGACTCTTTGACGCGCAGATGCGCATCCCTGCCGGGACGGCGCCCTTCGCCGACACTGAGTGGAAGCCCCCTACCTAATTAGGGAGCCCCCTACCTAAACGCCACTAGGGCGTGTGATGGACGAGCGCCGTGGTGGGCAGGCGCTGTGGTGGGCTGGCGCTGTGATGGGTGGGAGCTGTGATGGGCGGGCGCTGTGATGGGCGAACTCTTGGCGGAACTGGATTGCGCACCACGGGAAAAGCTCTGGCGCAGCATGCAGCAGCCGGCATCGGGGATCTCATGCATTCATTTGTGACGCGTGGCATAGATTGGGGCAAACCGATCAGGATCAGCTACCATGGGGCATGATGGTATTGCAATTCTACCTCCTGCCCGGGTCGAGGGGGGCGCCCTGTGGTCCGGGCGCCCGGGAGGGCGGGAGCCAATACCCAATTGCCGGGAGCGCTTCCCGTAAATCCCGTCCCGAGCGCCCGCGGACCGTAAGACCCGTAGACGCCCCCGCGTGACACAGGAGTCAATTCAAGAAATAATCAAAACGAATACTCAATACAGAAGCCGATAGCGACACGCCGTGTTCGCGTTGCGTAGAGCCGGCGTACCGTCCGGTCCGGCTCGCTCACGACCGTTCACGGGCGCTACCGTCCCCCGGGGAGCGGGGTTCTCAACTTTTTAATCGTCGAACCCGTGCCCGGAAGTTTGCCCGGCCGTCTCCCGGCACCCTGAGTCGAGTAACGTAACCTAGCCGCGCGCAACACGACAAAACTATAAACCTCCGCTACCATGAATGCGCGCGACTCGCGCGCGGTCCCTGCGCCCCAGCACACGCGGCCAAAGAGATACAGCAGGGCTCTGTGGCGCCCACAGGGGCATCTAGACGTCAAGATGTCTCAATCTTGAAGGCCGCTTGCCTTTGGCTGGCCGCCATCGCCGCGTAGGTGGGAGGTCCCCCCATGTCCTCCCACTGCTCGGCGGTAAGCGTCTTGAGCTCGATTGAGTGTATGGCGTTGCGCTTGAACTCCTCGTCGAGGCACGCGTGGACGGTCCGGTGCCTCTTCATCGTGCTCACACCTTCAAAGGCGCTCGCGACGATGAGCACCTCGAGCTGTATGCCATCCTTGGCCAGCGCCCGCTTGCTGCCATCCGAAAAGCCCGTGACCGTGTGGCCGTCGCTGCAATCGCGCACGTGGCAATGCACGACCCCTGGAATACCCGCCCTGAGCTTAGATTGCACGAAGCCTACATACGACCCAGGTGGAGCTGCTGAATCCGAGAGCCTCGTCGCGGCTCGCCTGCTTCGGGAGCTCGCTGTCGACAGTTGGCAGCTCGAACCGAACGCGTGGACGTCGAGCGCGAGCAGCGCCCACAAGCTGAATCTCATTTATTTATTTCCCGCGTCGTCATGAGCGAACTCTCCGTACTGTGCACTACGAATCCGCAATTGACTCCCAACACTGAACCATCGCCTTCCACGTTGCGCGGTCACGCGCTCAGCCGAGCAGCACGCCGAGTGCCACCTCCACGTCCCCACCCGCCTTCTGCAGGGCCGCCAGTGACCGCTGTGCATCGAACCCCATGGTCACCAGCTGCTGCACGCGAGATTGCATCTCAGCCGCGCCGAGCGGGGGCGCGGGCGGCGGCGGAGCCTGCTCCATGGGCACGCCGCCGCCGCCGCCGCCGCCGCCGCCGCCGCCGCCGCTGCCGCCAGCCGCCATGCGCATGAACTCTTCAATGGAGGAGAGCTCATCGAGACCGACGCCGTTCCGCAGAGCAAACTGTGCGGGGCCGGTCCGGAGGGTAATCAGTGTGGTATCAGAGGTGATCAGTGGTAATCAGCGTACCTGTGCGGCGACGGTCCGTATGTCGTCGCCGACGTTCCAAAAGATCTGTGCCTTGCCGCCACCCATCTCGACCGGAAAGACGAAGTCATATTGCTTGCCATCCGCGGCCATCTGTTTCGGACGCGCCAAGTTGCCGCCGCCAGCGGCACCAGCGGCGCCAGCGGCGCCAGCGGCGCTGGCGGCGCTCGTCGCGGGCGTCGCGAAGGCGTCCGCCTCGGTGGCGAGTGATTTTTGGGCGGCCGGTGGTGCGGCGCGGCCGGGAGCCCGCGTGAAGACGACGGCTCCGGCGGCATCGCACGCCGCGATCAGGTCGCCGTCGGATAGGAGGCATAGCCCGAAGACCTCGCCCGGGACGCGCACGGTCTGCATGCACTCGAGGGCCGTCGGCATCGCGCCCGGCGCCGTATTGGGCATCGCCGCGCCCTGGCCGGCAGCGCGCCAGATGCGCACGCAGCCATCATCACCGCCGACGGCGAGCTGCTCGGGCGCGCCGTATCGGGCGGCGCCGTCGGGCGTGCAGTTGACGACGGCGAAGAGGTAGCAGCCGACCGAGGGCGTGCTGCACATTAGAGGTCATCAGTGGTCATCAGTGGTCATCAATGGTCATCAGTGGTCATTAGAGGTCATCATAGGTCATCATAGGTCATCAGTGGTCATCAGAGGTCATCAGCGCACCTGCACGCGAGACGCGGCGCGCCAGCTACGAGCGCCGTGTCGAGCGCCCAGAGACGGAGGACGCCGTCGTTGCCGACCTGCGCGAAGCCGTCGGCGTACGGCGGTAATCAGAGGTCATCAGTGGTCATCAGAGGTCATCAGTGGTAATCAGTGGTCATCAGAGGTCATCAGCGTGCCTGCGCGAAGCCGCCGGCGTACGGCGCAAGGCCTCTGACGACCGTCTGCACCCTGCACTCCGCCTCCTTGACGAAACCGGCGCTCGAGACGGCGCTCGAGACGGGCCGGCGCCACACGCCAACGGTGCCATCGCCCGCGCCGCTGAGCAGTCGACCGTCCGGCAGCACGCAAATGGCGAGCACGGCTTGCTCATGGAGCAGCGCCGCGGGGTCGGGGTTGCTCCTCCGGGGAGCGGATGCCAGACCCGGACGGTCTGATCCCAGCCGCCGGAGCACAGCGCGCCGCCCGCATCTCCGCCTTCTCCCGCCAGGCAAGTCACCACCTGCTTGTTCGAGACTTCCTTTCCTGGCGGCTCTCCGTGAGTGATCAGGATTGCGAGCGGCACTGCGCCGCCCGCGCCGCCGCCTCCCGCCACGTCGGAGGCATCCCACACCACGACCTTGCCGTCGCGGCCCGCCGAGGCGACCGCGCCGCCTGGCAGCGAGCACAGCGCCAGCACGCCCGCCGCGCCGCGCGCATTCTCATGCGCGACGAAGACTCGCAAGGGCTCTGCGGCGCCCTGCAGCGGCAGCGCGGTTGACCAGACCTTGACCAGGTTGTCCATGCCGCCGGTGAGCACCGTGCCAGCCTCGCCGGGGGCGCCGCCACAGCAGCAGCGCGCCTCGTGCGCCAGGCGCTGCCGAAGCGCGAACGGGCCACCGGCGGCGACGAGCGCCTCGTCGAGCGCAGCGGAGGCGGCGGCGGCGCGCGCCGAGGCGCCGTCGCCGGTCATCTCGAGCGCCGAACCGTCCTCGACAGCCGAAAAGCCCGCGGCGATGAGCACCTCGCGGGCGCCCGCCGCGCCGAGCACGGCGGCCTTGATCTTGGCATTCGTCAGGTTGACGCGGCGAAACTTGGGCGTGTCCTCACGCGCCAGGTTGCTGAGCAGCGTGGAGAGCACGCGGCCGCTCTCCTCGAGCGTGGAGAACGGGTTGGCAGTCGCAAAGGTGCGCAGCGCGCTCGAGAGTTTGTCGTGCACGACCATGGCCCGATTTTGTGGTCGTGCAGGAAGGCTCGAGACGCTGTGTGAAGGCGACTGTGTGAAGGCCCTTTTTTCGAGCCGCCGGTGCCCCGTCCCCCACCCGTTGATACACGTATGCACCATCATGCAACCTACCATTTCGACGAAATTTCATGACAGCCTTGTGGCAAGTCTCTTGCGGATATGTGCTGTGGAAGCTGTGCACAAAATTTGGAACGACATATATTGAAAGTTGTGTGAGGCGTGTGATAGAGCTACACCTGTACGAAGCGTGCCCACAGACTCAGCGCGGGGCGCCGCGCCCGCTCAGGATCCTTAAATCTACCCCTGTGTACCGGCCGGCACTGCAGCGCGCCCTGCCCCCTGCGGCGCACATCGATCTACACCAAACTAGAACCTACACACCGAGCCCCAGTCGCGGGCAGTCGTCCTCGAGCGGCGTCGCGTTGTGAGCTGTGCAGTCGCCCAAAGGCTTACAGCTCGCAAAGTCCATGCACGGACCGACGTCGGTACGCCCTTGAGCCTCGAGCGTGAGGCACCACCACCCGATCGAGTTCGTGGCGTAATAGTTGGGGCAGCGGCCGCACTGCTTGCAGGCCTCGCCCATCGCGGTCGTCACATTGTAACCTAGGTACGACATCGCGTACGCGCCGAAAAACTCTCCGGTGCGGTCGCAGCCGGCGTTGCAGTGCGCGTAGAAAATGGTCGGAGGCCCTGATGTGTTGGTGAGGCTGGCGTGTACCGCCGCGAGGCGCTCTGGCAGGTAGTCGGCGTGCCCTTGGATCGCCCAGTCGCCGCTCTTCACGAGCTCATCCGCATCGCCTACGGGGTGCTTGACGTCTTGGAGCGAGCCGAGCGTCGGGTAGGAGTCGAGCTCGCCAGCACGAGGATTGGCGTCCCAGAAGGCCTTCTCCTGGAAGTAGCCAGGGTCGGTTGGGTTCTCCAAGCTGAGGTCAACGAAGCGAAACGCTGCAGGCAACGTCACGCCGCACTCTGCTGCAGCCTTTTGCCGCATCACATCGACGAGGGCGGTCAAGTTGAAGGTGCCATCGACCACGGGGTTGTTTCCTCGGAAGAGGTAATTGTGCGGCTGATTGCGCGGGTACGTATCGATCAGATGCACCTTCCCAGGACTGACCGCCAACGAGGGTCTGGCGAGGAGCAACAGCAATACCTTCATGGGAGAGGGTACCATGGTAGGGCGGTCGTCGTGATGATCTTTGGCATTGATTCGTTCGGCGTCACCGAGCGCTTCGTCACGAGGTCAAGTCCAGTCAAGTCAAGTTAGACGCGTCGAGACAAAAAGTCTAGTCAAGTTCTTGTATGCATACATGTAGGTTGTCTTTTGTTTCTCGTCCGTGGTGTGACGTGTTGACGAGGGTGCGGGTTATAATTCGGATGGGCACAGCACACGGGTCTCTGGAGTCCCAGCTCACCTACGTCTGGCACGAGCGTATGGCGCGCGCTCGAGGTCACGAGGAAACGTGGGCACCCTTCGTCTTCACTTTCGGGTTGGGATCGCGGAGGTCGCACCTCACACGGAGATTTTCTAGAGGGGCGGATGTCGAAAGTTACACTCGGAAACGCCGTCGGCCGACGGCAACAGGGAGGGGCCGCGGCTTCGTGACCATTGGCCGGGTCTCGGATCTCCCGGTTCAATCGGCCGTCGGCGTCATGCCTGCAACCACCTCGCGGGCGTCAGGCGCTGTGACCAAGGGCCAACGGGCCGTCCGACAGACTGCTTCGAGCGCGCGTGCGGAGTCGGTGCGCAAAGCCCTGCGCGTCCCGACCCGCCATGGACTGCGGAACAGTATCCCCCTTGAGCGTCCCGAGCCACCTCCAGCAAGCATATGGGAACGCCGCCCCGCACGTGGCGTCGTACGACACTGACCGCTCGCACGCCGCCCTGTTGTGCAGATCCCGCGCTCCCGCAAGGTGTACACGGCCCAGTTCAAAATGCGGGTCGTCCAGTTCGCCCTCCGTCTGCCCGAGTCGAATCGAATCAAGCCGACTGCGCGTGCGCATCCGGGCGTCGAGCCGGTGCAGGTTCGCAAGTGGCTGCGTAAGCACGCGGAAGCCATGGGGTTGAACATGGGCTCGCGTATCGAGACTTTCGCCGACTACGACGTGAGCGAGTGTGAACGCGAAGAGTGTGAGTCCACCAGCAGCCTTGAGATGATCGCGACGGATGAGGCGCCCGATACGGCGCTGATTGCATGCGCAAGGGCGTCTGCCAGGAAACCGCGGGATCGGCAGCCGCCGCCGCGACCGCCGCAGCAGCGCCGTCTCGGGCGCCGCGATGAGGACGACATCTCCCTGATTTGGCAGGTCGACACCTCATCTCTGGATGGGGACGAGGACGCCGAGGTGGTGCTCGCGTCGTGCTCAGTCGAGCGTCCCCTCTCACGCACCGCGACCAGTGAGACCACGAACGCGTCCAGCCACAGCAACACGCCGCTCGGGACCGCCAGCTCACCACGCGACGCGTCGTACCGAGCGCAATCCCCCCACGTGCCGCTGCCCACCGCCCACGCCCCCGCCGACCAGAAGCCGTTCGACTGGGACACGCGGATGGCTGCCCATGAGCTTCTGTTCCTGGGCGCACCTCATGGGATTCCTGAGTAGGCATGCGGCTGCCACTGCATGTGGCTGCCACAGCATGTGGCTGCCACTGCATGTGGCTGCCACTGCATGTGGCTGCCACTGCATGTGGCTGTGGCGGCCGTCTGCAACGAGACCGATGAAGCCCCTTCATTAACGAGACCGATGAAGCCCCTTCATTAACGAGACCGATGAAGCCCCTTCATGACATCAGCATGACAGGACATGGCAGGTGAGTTACGACACGAGGTCAATAGGTGCGCAATCTGCGTGACGTCTCAGAAATGGCGGGCAATGACGAATGAGCACGACCTCCTTACGAAATTAAGGAGCGAGATACAAACGGACACTGACGAACTGTAAAGAGTACACGCGACGAGCTGAGGCCTGAGCGGTACATGAATGGCGCAACTCGCAACTGGAGCTACGTTGGAAGGAACGAACTTAGGGACCTCCCGCCGTGCAGACTCGACGAGAGAGGTATTGTCTACCTCTCCGCTCTCTAGTCTCTTCTAGACATGTGTGTGTGAAACTGTAGCCCGGGTGCACAAATATGAAACGATAACCCAAAGAAGGTAGAAGCGAGGTCCGACCCGCGGCGAGCACGGCGTAACGTTTACATGTAAACATGCATGTAAAGCGCCGCGCGGCGCGCGCGGGGGGCGTGGCGGCTGGCGGGAGCGCATTACGGTTCATCGATTCCTGCGTTTACGCGGTCGCGCCGACTCTGAGAATCGGCGATAAAAGCGTAGACTAGACTTGACTTGGCTTGTGGGCTGTTCGATGCTGGTTCAACACAACGCACGCTCACGCTCTGGCCCCATGAAGCGGTTCGTGAAGGCGGCAGATTTTTTACGGCGCCAAGGATGGATGCCCACGTGCAGCCACGACTCGCAAGATTGCCTGGGAATCCGCGCGCAGCCCAATCGGCCAGCTCTCTGTTGTCGATCGCTCCATTCGACAGCAGGCCGCACAAGTCTGCGACAACGCCACCACCGGAGCGGTCGGCAAATCGGCAACAAAGCATGAACACGGAGAAGCTGCGCGCGACCAGAACCTTCGAGCACTTTGAAGGTAGAGTCCTGTGGAAGCCAGATCCTGGTGCACATCCGTCCGCCGCCGCACTCATCGCAGCTCGTCGGCTCTTTGTGCACTCGCAACACGTGTCACGGGGCAAAGCGGCCGGCCAGAGCCCCCTCTACGCTGTGCATGCCGGACCTGGGCCAATGGATGTGGCGGCGCTTAGTCGAGTCGCGTCAGCACCGGCCATTCGTCCGACCACCCTCTTGCAATCCGTCTTGTTCCCTGGCGCAAACGCATCCGCACCGTGGGTGGTTCCTCCGCCGCCACCGCATCGTGCTGCGCCAGCAGCGGCAGCCCCGTCCGCCGCCGCAGTTCAAGTCAAGTCAAGTCAAGTCAAGTCAAGTCAAGTCAAGTCTGCCGCCGCGCGACCTGCTCGCGCTTCGGGGGGGGCGGCGCGGCCGTGGTCGGCCTCGTTGGGCGCCCAGCGGCGAGCGGAGGGCTCAGGGTCGCGGCGGCCCGCTTCGGCCACTGCGGCAGTGGCACGCAATACGGGTGGGGCTCCGCGAGAGAGGAGATCAGAGGAGATCGAGATCGAGAGGAGATCGTCGGCCACGAGCAAGGTGTTGACCGACACGGACGCGGATGCAGACGCAGACGCAGACGCGGACGCAGACGCAGACGCGGAGGCGGACGCAGAGGCAGATGCCGACGTGGATGCAGTGGCCACCGACGTCGATTGGCGAGCACTCGCCGATTGGCGACTGGCGGAGCGCTCGCCCGCAGTCGAGCCGCGTGTGGCTGTGAACCACCGTTCACTGGCTGTGAACCACCGTTCACTGGCGGTGGAGCCGCGTGGGACTGTGGACAGCATGCCTGTGAACAGCGTGCCTGTGAACAGCAGTTTGAGGGCGGCCTCGGGGCGATCGGTGGACGAAACTGACGAAACCGACGAAGCCACTTTGAGGGCGGCCTCGGGGCGTGCGGCGGCGGCGGCTGTCGCGTTTGCAGAGGGGCGGCTGAGCAGGGCGGAGCTCGATGCGGCCGAGACGATGCTGGCGGAGGTGCTTGGGCACGTGTCGCCGGGTACGAATCTGACGAATCTGACGAATCGGACGAATCTGGTCGAGGTGGCAGAGGCGCGGCTGGCGCAGATCCGATCTCGGCGAGAGGTCCAGGCAGCTCTAAATCTCGCGAGATCTGACACTCCTCTGCACGGCGTGATGGCCAGTAGGCGGCTCTACGGCCGCCCGACGGAGCGGGTACTTAGCTGATTGCATCTGATTGCATCTGATTGCATCTGATTGCATCTGATTGCCTCTGATTGCCGCTGATTGCCGCTGATTGCCGCTGATTGCCGCTGAGGACACCCGTCATTGCCTCCCTCATCAGGTACTCAGCGAGAGTGAGCGAGAGGAGGAGGCGACTCTACAGGCAGTTCTGCTGGCGCGCAAGCTCGGTGCACCTTCTTCGCTCGGGCGGCGCATTGCGGACGCTTTCGTCTCTGGTGGGAGCCGTGGCGTCGATATGGGGATTGCATGCTGATTGCGTGCTGAGTGCATGTTGATTGCATCCCTCATCAGGTGGGAGCCGTGGCGTCGATATGGGGATTTGTCCACTTGCTGACGCGGCGTCCCGGGCACTGCGCGGCTGTAAGGCGCTCGACCTTCTGCCCGACGAGACCTTGGTACGCGGCATGCTAATGCATCGGGGTGGCATGATGACTGCATGCTGAGTGCATGCTGAGTGCATGCTGAGTGCATGACGATTGCGTGATGAGTGCATGCTGATTGCGTGCTGAGTGCATGCTGATTGCCTCCCTCCTCAGGTGCGCCTCTCTCGACTCGGCCGGCTACAGCGGCGCGACCGGTACCATGCCTTCTATCACGAGGGTGCGCGCCCCGACGGCTTGTTCGTGCTGCTCTCGGGCGCGGTGCGGCTGCAGGCGGGGGGTGACGAAACCGGGCGTGACCTCAAGCCGCCGTGCGTCTTCGGGCTGGAGAGCCTCGCGGCCCTTGGCGAGACGGCGCTCGGCATCAGGCCCGTAGAGCGACTCGAAGCAGCGACGTCGACTCTCCCGTCCGTGGTGGTTCATGTGCCAGGTGAGGGGATCGCGCCCTCTGATTGCCTCTGATTACCGTTTGATGACACCCCTCATCGGCGTGCTGCAGGGGCTCTGATGCTCTCGGCCATCCTTGAGCAAGCCGCCACCTTGGATCCCCGAACTGGGCGCCCTCGGCGCCTCAAGCCGCCCGCGCCGCCTGCCGAGCTGCCCCCCTCCGCCGCGAAGCGCTTCGAACCGCCCGCACCGCAGACGGTGCTGCTCGAGCCGCCCGATCTGAGCCCAAAGATGCGGGTAGCGCACCGGCTGTACGATTGCAGCAAGGCCCAGCTCGAAATGGGCCGGCTCGGCGGCGACTGCTCGACCCGCGCTGAGCTCGGCATGACCGTGAGCTCGAGCTCGGGCAAGGAGGTGGCTGATGCGGATGTCGTCCGAGGCGCGGCTACCATTGTCGCAGAGCCGCCGTTGACGTGAGGGACACGCGCCCGAAGTTTCTGTTGAAGCGTGTCTATTCTGTTACTAAATACTAGTCTCCCTTTAACTTTTTATAGCTACCAACATGACCGCGTCAGTACAGCGGAAGCAAGTCGCGGTCCGCCGGCAAGAGCGCCGCTGACCTCCTGCGACCATACTTTGGCCGCCCATCGATCATGATGACGTCTTCGCCGTACTTTTCGATGGCATCCTGCTGCCGAAATTTGGTCTCATCGTACGACGTCGTGTGGATGTCCGTGGGCGTGTGCCGGTAGTCGGCGCTGAAGCGACTGTGGATCCAGTGGCCGCGGTCGCGGTCGCGTTGTGCGAGCTCATAGTCGGCGAGGGCGATCTGTTTCAAGTTTTCGCGGCCAAAGTTTTCACTCGACTTGCCAGCTGTCGAGCGATCTATCGGGCCGCTCATAGACGGCGCTGGGGGCCCACTGCTCTCACCGCGCCGCACGAGCTCGATCGGATCGTCCGATCCGTCAAGATCACGGCCGAAGACAATACTATCGACGCTCGAGTTCATGTGCCGCAGCCACTTGCCGCCTCGTGCGCCACTGCCCAGGGCAGCCGCTGCGGCTTCAGCGCGAGAGAACTCAGCGATCCTCTGGGCATAGGGCGTCCGATCCAAGGTGACGTCCGAGGCCACGCGTCGGAATTTGCCCGGCGCAGGGTCGGGCGGGTCTGCTCGTGCCCTCGCCAGTGTGCCCTCGTGGATGTCCGTGAGCCGCAGGCCAAGTTCACCCGGCACGGGCTGCTTCCTAATCGACCCCCACTCGGCCGGCCGCTCTTCGACACGACGCGGAGGCGACGTGGGTGCCTTGGCCCCGCCGCGAGGCCCAAACATCCAACCTGTGTCGGCGTCGGCACCTTTTCGCCAGTCCGAATTCGACGGGTTGCGTGGTAGGGCGTGCGACCCTTGAGCGCCACCCCCAAGGTAGAAGCTGTCGTTTACACATGGCAGCTGGGCGGGCAAGCGGCCGCACTCGCTCGGCACCGGGTGGGCCACGTAGTCACCGTACAGGACGCGGTCGGCAGGAAGGCGCACCTGCTGTGGGTCACCATGGATGTGACGGTGCGCCCCGACCACGCCGGAATGGGCGACCTGGCCCGCGTCAGGGGCGTGCCGAGTAGCCCCAGGCGTGCAATCTTTGAGATCGGTTTCGCGGCGTCCATACTGCAGCGCCATTTGCCGTTCGAGTCCGAGGTCCTTGCCAAACCAGTGCCGAGACACTTGCGAAGGCGGGGCCTCGTCCAAGCCATTTCGGCCGAGCCACTTGGAAATGAACTCGCCACGCCCGTTGACCATCTCAACATGTTTCATCCAGTTGCCTGGCACGCGCCAGGTGTCGGCCATTGCGTGCGGAGAGTGCTCGCGTGCGTGGTGCGGGACCGTCCGCACGCAACAAACTCACGAGCAGAGGGTTCTCGAGTTCTGAGTGGAGAGTGGTGACGGTTTCATTTCTCGCGCAAATCTCACGACCACGCACGAGTTTCACTAAGCGCGCAATGGGATCGATCGTTGACGCATCATCGCACGTCGAGTGCTGGTTGTGAAGAGTTGTGAACTGTAAGTGTGAAGAGGATATTTTAAGCAAGTTTGGAAACCATTTCGAAAACTTTTTTTGCAACTTTTGCTTGCGCCGGACTCTCGTGCCTGTCTCCCTGGAGGTGACGGTCGACCATGTCGAGCATCGTGGGTAAGGAACAGCAGAAGCTCGGTCTGGTGTACGATGACCACCACTACAAGACTGATGGCCGCTACGAGCGCTCGCCGCCATCCAAGCTGAAGGCCATGTACGATTACCTTCCGACAGAGATGGTGGCGACCTCGTCCAAGCACATCCCCATGAAGATCTGCCTGGTGGGTGAGAACCCGGAATCGAACTGCGCGACACTCAAGTCGCAGGTGCAGTGCCTTGGCGTGTACGCCAAGGTGCCCAACCGCGAAACCAACGGCTACCCGATGTGGAAGCACGTCGATGCGGACCTTTGCATCGCGTGCGCCAAGATCGACGGAAATGACGGCTGGGTGGTCGCCCAGTACACCACGTGGCACGACGACCGGCAGCACAAATGCATGCAACTCGAGGGCGCGGCTCCGCCCTGGTCGAGCAAGAACTCGAACACCTGTACGCGCGCACACCAGCCCGCGCGTCACCAGCCCGCGCGCAGCTCCGTGTGCTGAGAGCCGTGTGCTGAGAGCCCTCTCCTCGATGATTGCTCCGCGCCCGCACTGCGCTGATGACCACTCCACCCGCTCGTTTGTAGGGCAAGCGTGGACGGGCCGCCAGTGGGACAACGCCACTGGCATCCACTGCCGCCCCACGTATCACGGGTGGGGTCGTGATGGGGTGGGCCAGTGGAGCAATACGGAATCGTCTGTGTCGCCGCCACGCATGGGCAGCGGCTCACCCAAGAAGAAGTCGCCCGGGGGGTCGCCCAGCTGAGCTTCGCCCAGCTGAGCTTCCAAATGAGGAGCGTCTGAATTCTGGAGTCGCCCAGTACGGCGCTCGCAATCCCGCCCACTTAGCAGCATGCCACGAGCGCGTGGTCTGCGCCGTGGTTTGCGCAGAGCGGCGCTCAGTACGGCGCTCAAGTCGGCGGGGTTTCATCAGTGGCCATCAAGGTGCTGTGGGTGGGTGAAGGGCGTGCGTGGTTGGGAGTGCGTGTGGGGCCTGAGCGTCAGGCGGCGGCAGTCTCGTCGTGAAGACTTTCCAGCCGACAGGGCGGGCGGCCGAGCCGCGAACGGGGGCGAGAGCCGCGGCTCAACACGTTCAGTAACGTTCTTAGTAACGACGTAACGTAATATCGTCGGTATGCAATTGTTACCGCCTCGGAGCCGCCCGCATCGTGGCGAATACCAGTATGCGGTGACAGACGACCGGTGTGAAGTCAACGTGTGAAGTGTCAAGAGCGGCGTCGTGTGTGCGGTGTCCTTGTGCCGCTCAACGACGACCCATCCGTCGCGGTGGGTGCGAATATCCGTGCGATGCATAATCAGCACCGCGTGTTAGGCCACTGTCGCGTTTTCTCGCGACCCCACGGTGATAGAAGTAGATAAAGGTATGCCGGGCTCGTTGCCGTCTGCCGCGCCTGGCCGCCTGCGCCTGCGGCGGCCTACTGAACGAATCTCCCGAACGAGATTCATTGTGGCGGGGGCGAGAAGAGACAGCTGTGAATCACCCGAATGAGATTTATTGTGGCGGGGGGAAGAGACAGCTGTACTCCGCACGGCAGATCCGGAGCGAAGCGGGGAAGCGCGCCGCAGCGAGTGACTGCTTGCCCCGTGATTCGGTCTGGCGTGTCGCTCGGCAAACGCATCGCTCAACCCATAGCACGCGCGCTCGTCACGGCGCTCATCCGGGCATATCATAAAGGCCGTCCATAATTGTATCGCGCTCGTCACGGCGCTCGTCGGTCATAAAGGCCGTCCATAACTGTATCGCGCTCGGCGCGGCGCTCGTCGAGTCCCATGAATGGGGTAGCGGTCATTACGGCGCTCGCATCCCCTAGGGTATCTTGGGAAGGATGCACCCACCGTGCATGCATGCTGATTGCATGCTGATCCCCCTAGGGTATCTTGGGAAGGATGCACCCACCGTGCGGCAGCGTGGGCAGCGGCATGTGCACGGCGCACCTGTGGGGAGGCGAGGGCGCCGTAGTGAGCACATGCATGCTCGGAGAGGGCAGCGGCATGTGCACGGCGCACCAGTCGGTCTGAAGCGCCTTCTCCGGGTTCAGATGGCCCCTCTCCGTCTGGCACGCTGCCGCCGTGGTCTTGAGGCGGCTCGCGCCTGAGGCAATGCGTAACTCCCTTGCATGCTTCTTCTCGATCGTGCTCAGCGTCGCCTGATGAGGGAGGCACTCAGAGGTTCGTCAATGAGGGAGGCTCTCAGATCAGAGAGAAGCCACCCGCGGCACTCCGAGGTTCGTCAAGAGGCACCAGGAGGTTCGTCAAGAGGCACTCCGAGGTTCGTCAAGAGGCACCAGGAGGTTCGTCAAGAGGCACTCAGAGGTTCGTCAGAGGCACCAAGAGGGAGGCTTTCAGGTTCGTCAGCCTCCGCCGTCACCTGCACCGTCTTGAGCTGCTCCTCCGCCTGCTCGCGCCTCTGCTGCTCATCGGCGAGCTGGTCGTCGAGGCGCGCAGAGGGGTAGTCAGCATGCAAATGGGGTGGGCAATCAGCATGCATGCATGCGCACCTGGTCGTCGAGGTGCTCGACCGAACGCAAGCTCTTATGCTGCGAGTCTTGCAGCGCGGTCAGCTGCACCTGGACGCGTGCAAGCACGGACGTTCGGTCAGCATGCATTCACGCGCCAGCATGTATTCACGTGCCAGCATGCAATCACCTGGACGCGTGCAAGCTCGGACGTTCGTCGATCGGCGAGCGATTTGGCCTCGGCCACCTGTGGGGAGAGGAGAGGGCGTCGTGGTGAGCACTTGCATGCAGCGCAGTGAGCAGCTCGGCGGCGAGCGATTTGGCCTCGGCCACCTGTGGGGAGAGGAGAGGGCGTCGTGGTGAGCACTTGCATGCAGCGCAGTGAGCAGCTCGGCGGCGAGCGATTTGGCCTCGGCCACCTCTTCCTGGCTCTCGCGCAACGACTCGCGCGTGTCGGCGAGCTCGGCGTTGAGCTCCTCGAGCTGGCGCGCCTGCTCCTCGAGAGCCGAACGCGCTGTGGTGAGCACTTGCATGCAAGGCAGGTCATCAGTGGCAATCAACGTGCCTGCTCCTCGAGAGTGTGGGTCTGGAGCGCCTCCTTGTACAGCATGCCCGCTACGCGCTGCCGCTCGACCCCGACAGTCTTTCGCATCTCGTCGCGCAGGCTGTTCTCGGCCTTCTCGGCCGCGGCGACCCGGTCGGCGACCGAGGCCTTGGCCAGCGTCGCCTTCGCCTCGAGCTCATTCGCCTGCTGACGCGCCGTCTCAAGCTCCTCGCTCAGTGTACGCTCACGTGCGGCTGCTGCCTCCGCCTCATCCTTCGCAGCGGCGGCCACCGTCGCCAGCTCCGCCCGAAGCTCTTTGAGCGCCGTTTCGAGCGCCGCGCGCTCTCGCTCCTTGTCCGCCACGGCCGCCGCCATCGCGCTCTGCTGCTGCTGCTGGAGCGCCTCGACGGCCGCCGACAGGCGAGCGCACTCATCCTCCGCGTTTGACGCGCGCGCCGCCTCGGCCACGAGCTGCTCCTCGGCTCCTTCGGCACGATCCTGGAAATCTGCCGCGGCCTGCTGCGCCTCCTTTAGCGCCACTGTGAGCGCGGCGTGCCGCTCGCTCTCGCGTTGCTCGCTCTCCGCCAGCTGCTCCTCGAAGGCATCGGTCGCCGATGCCCACCGCTTCTCGGCCTCCGCCTGCTCCTTGCGAATCGCCTTGAGCTCCGCCTTGAGCTTCTCACGCTCGGTCTCGCTTTCGCGTAGTAACTCGACCACCGCTTCGAAGTTTGCCTGCAATTGCTTGTCCTTCGAAGACGCGCCGAACGACATGAGGTGCGGGGTCAGAAAGAACACCTCGGCCGTCTTCGTCGCGACGATCGAAGAGCTGTGAAACACCTGCGCAATTCAAAGACAAACACAAGGGTACATGTACGGGCGGAGGTGTGGCCGACACAACCAGCTATCTATATACTGGCCGTAAATCGGCAGAAGGTGGGGGCGGGGCAACCACCTCACCACCAAATACATGGAGTACATGGAGTGAAAGTTGAGTCGCGCTCAAGAGTCAAGACGGCCTTCTGGCCCCACCTTGAGATGTAATTTTGGTACATGAAAACGATGAGTTCATGCACACTTCGGTGTGTGAACTCGAAGAGTTTTGATGACGGACACGATGCGAAAAGCCTTCATCGCGCTGCTGTGCGTCGCCGTGATGTTCGTCGTGCTCATGAACGCGCAGCTGCAGGACTCGAGTGGTCTGCCGCCCCGCATCGCAGCCGTCCCGTACAGCGGTGAATCGATTGCGGCAGCTGTGGCGTCGGCCCGCCGACGAGGCGATGTGCGAGATGGCGCCGTGGAGGCCGCAGACACGCCGTCGATGGTGCTATTGCGCGGTGCTGTGCGAGAGGAGGTCTTGCGTGCGAGAACGGCGCTGCGGAGCTGGCTGCGCAATCTCGACTCAGATGATGAGGAGTTGCAAAAGGAGCTTCCCACGATGGAGAGCAACTTGTCCTCGAGCATCACTGCGCGTCAGAAGCAGCTGGAGACCGCGGACGCACAGCGTCGGACACTGGGGCACAGCTTGGCCGTGGTGGAGATGCAGCAAAAAATCATCGACGCGCAGCGTACCATCATTACAACCATGCGCAAGAGCCTCCGCAGCAGCAGCGCCGAGGTGACAGACCCCGACACGGCGCTCCCGGTGCACCGACCTCGCCGTGTCACACCGCTGTCGTGGGCGGTCGAGGGCGAGTCGGCCAAGTCGGGCGCCGGGCTGCTGCTCTTCGCGTACGGCGGGCGCAAGACGCTGCAGCACTTCGTGCGCGAGGCGCAGTACGCTGCCGCCTCATTCCGCGAGCACAACCCCACCTTGCCCATCGCTATCGTCACGAACAATGAGACGGTCGATCGGCGCATCTTCACGACGCACATCATGCCACGCGCCGACCTTCTCTTTGCGGGCGAGAACGATCAGAACCGGAGCGACAAGGTCCCTCGGCAGTGGCTCACGCGCCTCTACTATCTCGCCCAATCTCCATATCATATCACGTGGGCGCTCGACTCGAACGTGGTGAGCTGCATGGATTGCTCTTGATTGCACTGGAGTGCGCTTGATTGCAATGGATTGCAATGGATTGCTCTTGATTGCAGTGGAGTGCGTTTGATTGCTCTTGATTGCACTCACCTGGGCGCTCGACTCGAACGTGGCGAGCTGCTGATGGCCTCTGCGATCAAGAGTAATCCATCGCAATCAAGCGCAATCCAGCTGCTGATGGCTTCTGCTTGCGTCTGATGGCAGGTGAGCTGCACGCCGGGTGCTGCGTCGAAGTTCCTCGACGCCGCCCTTCGTAGCCAGCTGTGGGGCTTGCATATCGCGCATGCCTCCCAGAACGTGTTGACGGAGACGATGTACCCTCACAACTTCAACTTGGTTGTGCGATGGTCCGCGCCCAGCGCAGCGCTCATGCGCGACTGGCTGCTGCTCTCGATGCGCCAGGTGTGCCCTGTGATTGCCTTGGAGAAGGAGGAGCTCGGAGAAGCTCGGAGAAGGATCTCGGAGGAGCTCGGAGAAGGAGCTCGGAGGAGCTCGGAGGAGCTCGGAGGAGCTCGGAGGAGCTCGGAGAAGGGTCTCGGAGGAGCTCGGAGGAGCTCGGAGAAGGAGCTCGGAGAAGGAGCTCGGAGGAGCTCGGAGAAGGGTCTCGGAGGAGCTCGGAGGAGCTCGGAGGAGCTCGGAGGAGCTCGGAGGAGCTCGGAGGAGCTCGGAGGAGCTCGGAGGAGCTCGGAGGATCGCTGGTTGCCACAGTTGACTGCTGACGACAGCTGACCGCTGAAGGCCGCTGTATGCCTCTGCTGGCCGCAGGGTGTGGGTGCCGACGATCAGAAGACACTTCACCTCGCCGAGCTGCGCGCCCATCTCGCCGAGAAGCTCGCGCTGGACGAGCTGCCGAAGGGAGATCGCATCTCGGTGGGAGATCGCATCTCGAGGGGCCTCGATGGCTCCCTCCGAGTTGGAAAGATCCATCCATCGTATGGCGCCGCGTTCCAAAACATAGTGAGCAGCAGCAGCGGCGACGGCGGCGGCGGCGGCGGCAGTAAAAGCAGCGGCGATGGCGGTCGCAAGCCGCGTATCACCCCAGTCTTGAAGGGACGTGCACACGTGCTCCATGCCAGGTGCGATCTCCCTTGATTGCCCTTGATTGCCCTTGAAGGCCCTTGATTGCTCTTGATCTCCCTTGATTGCCCTTGATTGCCAGTCTTGAAAGGGGCATGAGCTCGTGCTCCCATGCCAGGGAGCGATCGCTGTGCGCCGTCTTCAACGAGCCTGATTGCCACTGATTGCCACTGATTGCCACTGATTGCCACTGATTGCCACTGATTGCCAGGGAGCGATCGCTGTGCGCCGTCTTCAACGAGCACGCACCAACGCCACGTCAGCTGCTCTCGACCGTTGTGGGGCACCGAGCGGGCGTGATTAAGGGAGCCCTCGGCCCGTCTATCCTCAACTATACCTCGTTGCTCGGGCCGTTGGACTGCCAAGTCCACCTGCATGCCAACGAGCGGCGCTACTGCCTCGTCGGCATGCCCGTGACAGCGCCCGAGGCGGGCGGTGCTCGTGACGGCGCTCAAGCCGCTGCTCAAAACGGCGCTCGTGCCTCGGATTCGGATGACCAGAGCGCCGTGGTGAGCGAGTACGTACGCCCCGCGGCCTTGGAGGCGTACGACGCGTACAAGCCACGCTGCGGCCGCTTGTGCAGCTAGACGAGAGTGTGTGAGGTCATTTCCGTTTGACACGGGTTCCGTTTGTATACCGTCCGTCTACAACTTCACTCTTCCGGTACGGATATACACTCCGATGTCCGAATGATATACCATATAACGTAATGCATCGTGACCGCCGAGCGGAATCGACCGCCGATATTGGACGCAACGCAATATCGCAATTGTCTCCGCTCGGACAGCCTCAAACCCCACGCTCGATTTCCACATGTCGATTCTACACGCCCGTAGGTACCATCGAACTGTCAACCATGAGTCTCTCTGCACGCCCGCTCTCTCGTCTCTGCATCTGCGAATATGCGTCTTTTAGCACTGGGCGGAATCTCTCGAGCTCAAGCCCCCGCTCGGCTGACGCTCGGCTTGACGCTCGGCCATCGTCTGCGCCGCCGCACTCGGCCATGGCTCCGTGTCCAGGCGCTGTGCCGAGCACGCGCCCTACTCGGCGGCCGCCTTCGGCGCTGTGCCGAGCACGCGCCCTACTCGGCGGCGGCAACGGCGGCCGCCGCCGCCACGTTGACGGCGCGTCCCACGTCCCACATGCGTACCGTGTGGTCCCACGAACCACTTAGCACGAGCGTGCGCCCGTCGACGGTGCAGCTCGCCACGGCGTTCACGTCGCGTAGGTGTCCCCAGAGCACGCTGAGCTCCGTCCCATCCGTCGCATCCCTCTTCACACCTCCCTCTTCACACCTCCCCTCCGTCGCATCCCACATGCGTACTGTGCGGTCGTCCGAGGCACTGAGCACGAGCACGCGCCCGTCGAGAGAGCAGCTCGTCACGGCGCACACATCATCCGTGTGCCCCTCGAGCACCCGAAGCTGCCTGCCGTCCGCCGCGTCCCACAGACGCACCGTCTTGTCAACCGAGCCGCTCAGCACGACCACGCGCCCGTCGACGTTGCAGCTCGCCACGGAGTATACGGCGTCCGTGTGCCCCTCGAACACTCTGAGCTCCGTCCCGTCCGTCGCATCCCACATTCGCACCGTGCGGTCCTCCGAGCCGCTCAGCACGACCACGCGCCCTTCTACGGTGCAGCTCGTCACGGCGAAGACGTCGTCCGTGTGCCCCTCGAGCACCCGAAGCTGCCTGCCGTCCGCCGCGTCCCACATGCGCACCGTTTTGTCGGCCGAGCCGCTGAGCACGACCACGCGCCCGTCGACGGTGCAGCTCGTCACGGCGTACACGATGTCCGTGTGCCCCTCGAACACGCGGAGCTCCGTACCGTCCGCCGCGTCCCACATCTTCACCTTCTGGTCAACCGAGCCGCTCAGCACGACCACGCGCCCGTCGACGGTGCAGCTCGCCACGGTAAGCACAGCGTCCGTGTGCCCCTCGAGCTCGCGGAGCTCCGTTCCATCCGCCGCGTCCCACATCTTGACCGTGTGGTCATACGAGCCGCTCAGCACGAGCACGCGCCCGCCGACGGTGCAGCTCGACACGGCGCACACGCCGTCGGCGTGGCCCTCGAGCACGCGAAGCATCGCGACCGAGGTCTTCGATTGCACCTGATGGGGGACGCAATCAAGGGTCATTAAGGATCATCAGAGGTCATCATCGAGCACGCGAAGCATCGCGACCGAGGTCTTCGATTGCACCTGATGGGGGATGCAATCAAGGGTCATTAAGGATCATCGGAGGTCATCATCGAGCACGCGAAGCATCGCGACCGAGGTCTTCGATTGCACCTGATGGGGGACGCAATCAAGGGTCATTAAGGATCATCAGAGGTCATCAGTCGACCAAGGTCTTCGATTGCACCTCGGAGTTGAAGAGTGCCACGTCGAGCGTCTCACCGCTAAACGAGCTCGGCTCCCAACGGCCGGCGACGAGTGTCAAACCTTCTATGTTGCCACCACCCCATGTGGGCAGTGACGAGAGCGCGTCGACGACTTTCCCGCGCTCCGATGGCTCCAGACGCAAAAGGCGCGCAAATGGCGAAGGGCCTTTGGCGAGCACAGCCTGCTGCGGCGGCTGCGGCGGCGGCTGCTGCGGCGGCTGCTGCTGCTGCTGCTGCTGCTGCTGCGGCGGCGGCGGCGGTCGGCGGCGGTTGAGGCCGAACCAATTGGGCGCCGTCTCGGGCGCTTTGCTGGCATGCTCTGCACGATCCCGGTCAATCTCCTCCATAAACTGGAGCAGCGTAAGCTCGGGCGCGCCGTGCCGGGCACCGTCGTCATCCCGGGCGTCGCCCTCGCTCCGGTTCGGCTCGTCCTCGCCCCCCCCCTGCCCGCCCTTCAACCCAATCTCCCCAATCTCCCCCTTTATGATTCGGCGCATCGCCTCGCACCGCGCGGCGTTGTTAGGCTTGGAGGCGATCTGATCCGTCATCGCATCGGCCTCGGCCTCACTCAGCCTGCCTTGCGCCACGGCGCGCTCCAAGTGCTAATCGAATTGCGCCTCGAGCGTATTGAGAGTTTCGTCATCGAGAGTCTCGTCATCGAATCTCGCCTCGAGCGTACCCTTGTTCATGTTGAGCGTGGCCATCGCGTCGGCTAGCCCCTCCCCCTCTCCCCCCTCTGCTACCGCGGTGGCAATGGCGGAGCTGACCAGGCGAGTGACCTCCGCCATCATCGCATCCGCATCACGAGCCGCGTGCGCCTCCCGCGGTGTGAACGAATCGCCTCCCCGGTGTGAACGAGCCGCCTGCGCCTCTTCGCCCAGAGCGGCCAGGCGGCGGATCAGCCGCCAGCCTCCAGGAGGAGGAGGGGGCTGGCGGCGGCACGTGAGCTCGTTCACACCGGGCTGCTCACAGAGCCATGCGAGCATAGGCATCAGCTCTGTCAGGCGCCGCATGCGCGCACGATGCGCGCGCTGCTCCGAGCCACTCCCCTCCTCCTCATCGTCGTCATCATCCTCATCACTGTCTTCGTCGTCGCTCTCGTCGTCGTCGCCGATCCCATCCAAGGCGGCATTCTCGACGCTATCCGCGAGGAGCACCAGATGGACCGGCGCGTACCTGAGGAGGGAGGCAATCAGAGGTCATCAGCGAGGCCATCTGTGCTCATCAAGGAGCATCAGATGGACCGGCGCGTACCCCGCCGCATTCCTCTGATTGCAGTCAGTGGCAATCTGAGGCAATCAGAGGCAGTCAGTGGCGCGTACCCCGCCGCATTCCTCGCCACCAGGCTCGCGCCGTGCGCCACCAGCCACTTCGCCGCCTCCAGCTGACCGTTGGAGCATGCAAAGTGGACGGGGGTGTCGCCGTCCTCGTCAGGGCGGGTGAGGGAAGCGCCATGAGCATGCAAGTACTCGAGGACCTTCACTTCACCCTCGCTAGCGGCCGCATGCACGGCAGTCTGGCCGTCCTCATCCTTGTGCTCGAGATCGAGGCCTCCCTCCTGCATGCAATCAGCGGCAATCAGTGAGCTCGAGATCGAGGCCTCCCTCCTGCATGCAATCAGCGGCAATCAGTGAGCTCGAGATCGAGGCCTCCCTCCAGCATGCAATCAGCGGCAATCAGTGAGCTCAAGATCGAGGCCTCCCTCCTGCATGCAATCGGTGACGCAACCGGAGCGTAATCAGAGCGCAATCAGCCCCTGCATGCAATCGGAGACGCAACCGGAGCGTAATCAGAGCGCCATCAGCCGCACTCGTATGCACTCATTGGCACTCACCTCATGCAGCCACTTGACCACCTTGAGGTAGCCTTCGCGCGCGGCAATCGAGAGACCATCCTGCCCTTCGTCGCCCGTCGCCTTGAGATTCGCGCCGGCCTGCTTGAGCCAGATCAGAATCTCGAGCTTGCCGTTGGAACACGCTGTTAGGAAGGGCGTCGCGCCTCCATCGCCCTCCGCGATCGCATCGAGAGGAGCGCCATGCTCATGCAGCAGCTGTGGGAAGAGCGGGCGCCGTGGTGAGCACTTGCATGCAGCAGCTGGGGGCAGGGTTGGATCGAGGAGCAGGCACTCAGACGCAATCATATGCAATCAGATGCCATCATATGCAATCAGATGCCATCACGAGGAGCAGGCACTCAGACGCAATCAGACGCAATCAGATGTCATCACGTGCCATCGACGTGCTTCAGATGCCATCAGATGCCCCCAGATGCCATGTGCGCATCTCACCTGTGCCATGCGCACAAAGCCCATCCCGCATGCCATGTGCAACGGCGTCAAACCGTCGTCAGGGCCCGAGCGGCTGACCGCTCGAGGCCCCTCCACGCTCCCGTTGCTCTCCTGCTGTCTGGCAGACTGCCCATCCTGATCATTCACACCCCCATCCTGACCATTCACACCCCCCTCCCGACCATTCACACGCACTCCCTCGGCGAGGAGCCAGCGGCAGAGCGCAAGCTTGGATTCCTCGAGAGCGGTGCGCCGCTCGAGACGGCGCGCATGGGCAGCCCGCCTCGCCTCCGTCGCCTCGGCCAGCGCCTCGCGCCTCAATCGCCTCGCCTCAATCGCATCATCGTCCATATTAGGCAACTCCTCATCGTCCTCTGCTACCTCGTTCCGAATACCTTCACCATTCTGTGCATTCTCGTCCACGTCCTCCTCGTCGTCGTCCTCGTCATCGTCGTCCTCGTCCTCGTCGTCCTCGTCCTCGTCCTCGTCCTCGTCGTCCTCGTCCTCGTCGTCATCATCATCATCCTCATCAGCGTATTGCCCCTCGATGGCCATGAGCAGCGAGCCGACTCCGAATGAGTCGACTGTGTCAAAGCGCGCGCCTTCCGCCTTGAGCCACTCGCATAACGGCAACGAAACCGCCATGCATGCAGCATGCGCGGGGCAGTTTCCTTCAGCATCGGTGGCGTTCACCTGTGGGGAAGAGCGAGCGCCGTGGTGAGCACATGCATGCAGCATGCGCGGGGCAGTTGCCTTCGGCGTCAGTGGCGCTCACAGCTGCGTCTTCGGTGCGGAGCCATCTCAGAGGTTCGTCAGTGGCACTCAGAGGTTCGTCAGTGGCACTCACATCTGCGCCTTCGGAGCGGAGCCATCTCGCCATCTCGAGATTCCCATTTATGCACGCGAGCACCAACGGCAGCTCGCCTTCCTCATTAGGGCTTGTGACGGACGCGCCACGGGCACGCAGCGCTCTCGCCTCCTCAAGATCGTCATCGCGCAACCTGCCATATCGGGAGGCAATCACGGCTCATCAGTCGCACTCCACAGGCACTCCAAATCTCGCCTCCTCGAGATCGTCTTCGCACACCGCTTCGGTGAGGTCGACTTCCACGTTCCACGCCTCATCAGAGGTCATCAGTGGTCATCAGAGGTCATCAGAGGTCATCAGAGGTCGTCTTCGCATACCGCTTCGGTGAGGTCGACTTCCACATTCCACGCCTCATCAGCCTTTTCTGCATCTTCGCGCAGGGTCGGGATGCTCTTGAGCGACGTGATGAACGCGTCGACGGGCAGGCCGTCTACGGTTGACGATTGATCAAACGTTGCCATGCGAACTGGCTTCAACGGCAATTCTTGCGGCGGCTCGAACGTTGGCCTGCGAATGGGCTTCAACGGCAGTTCACGCGGCGGCTCGAAGGTTGGCTTGCGTACGGGCTTCAACGGCGCGCCATCGGCTGAATCTGTAACTGCTGACCCAGCGCCGTCCACGTCAGCGCTACCTTCGCGGCACAGGCGCTCGACCGGCGTGCGGCACGTCAGGCAGATGAGCTTGCGGTTTTCCGACCGGGCGATCAACTTCAGCACGCAGCCGTCGCACATGGTCGAGTGATGGCATGGTCGGAAGCGCACGTTCCGCGGCACGTCGAAACAGATGGTGCACAGCGCCTCCTCATGCGCCTCCTCCTTTGCGGCTGCGTCGAGAACTCGCTCCTTTGCCGCCTCTTCGCTCTGGGCGAGCGTGCTCTCCTTGCAAGCACCCTTCGCAAAGGCGAGTGCCTCCGCCTCCTGGGTCGATGGACTCGCGCCGAAGAGCAACGTGCAGAACTTCTGTTCGAGGTGCTGTGGACCCCCGAGCGGATGCTGTGAGTTGTGCGCTTTGAGCTCGGCAAATGTGTCGTACACGGCCCTCTTCTCATCAGTCGAAAGTGCGGCGAGCCTGTCGGTCAGGAGATCGTATCCGTGCTGCAAGTGCGGCTTCAACTTGACGTACTCGTCGAGGGCAGCGTCAAAGCTCTCTTCGGCATCCGCGCCCGCGGAGGGGAAGTTGCGTGTGGCGAGGTTGTCGGGCAGCGGCGATGGAGGCACAGGTGCCGCAGGTGGGAGTGACATGTTCCGTGGGGCGAAGTGGGCGCGCCGTCGATGCGCGCAATCGCGGCAAAAAAGGTTCGCGGCACGTTCCTCCGGGCTGATGAACTTTAGTTCACACGTGCAGTTCACACATGACCTCAGCCGAGGCGTTATGTTATGAGGATATGCACACAGTGTGCTGCAAGAAACTCAGACGCAAATGCATGCAAGCAACTCTCGGGTGTTCTCACGCAACCCTCGGGGATTGTGTGAGCCGATCACTTGCGGCTCCTCCCGTTGTCGGGCTCGCTCCTTGGCTCGTTTCCTTTTCAAAGTTTTGAATCCATGGATGGTGAGCGAGAATCGCACATCCTGCCACCCAAAGTCGGCGGCTCGGACCGCAACAATCACTGAGCATGCACGGTGCCTCAACGGCACGAGCGCCATCTTTGTGGGCAACTCGGAGACGATCGAACTCCTCGAGTGGCTCATGTCGGCGTTGCGCTGCTGTCACCGGGGGCTGCGGCTCGTCTCGCGCTTCAAGCACTGCTCGCGCAAGTCGAGCAATTTTCGATTCACGGCCACGTGCAAGCAGGATCTATACACCGAGCAGCCGTACCACGCCGAATGTGAGGGCTTGATTGGGCCCGATGCGTCGGCAGTCAACCGAGAGCTCAACGCGACGTACTTTGCGACGAGCACACTCGATTTTCGATGGAAGACGGATATGTTCAGTCAGCGGCACGACTCCAGCTTGCGCGCCCTGGTCGAGCGGCGTTCGGCCGCTCGGCCCACGATCCTCATCCTCGGCGGCGGTGTCGCCCACTTTACACGCTTTGCAGGTACATGCACACACACAGAGATCAGAGTGATGCTGATTTGTTGTGGGCTGGTTGCTTGCTGGTTGCTGGCTGATTCGAGCCTGATTTGAGCCTCTCCGTGAGTGCCTCTGTGCGAAGTGCCTCACGCTGAGTGTCTGTGAGCGCCCGCATCTATAAGCCCGCATCACAGCCGCATCTGCACACGCTCGTCACTTAACGTCACGCTCATTCCACGCTCATCACGCGCTCATCACACGCAGACTACCCACGAGGACTCTCGAACAAGGTACCCAAAGGGACTGTCTTCCCACAGCACTGGATCGACGACTATGTGAACCAGACAGCCGCGCTGTTTCGCTTCTTTGCGCCGGCATCGATGCCCTCTAAAGTGTGCGTGCTCTGGCGTCCAATGCAGATCACCGCTCAGCATAACGGGACGGGACCCCACCACCCGTCCATCGTTGGAGGCTTCCACGACTGGATCAACCTGATCTCGGGTGCGCTCGCCCGCCAGCACGGCATCGGAGTGCTCGAGACGACGCCCCTCCTC
The DNA here is from genome assembly GCA_001275005.1 of Chrysochromulina tobinii. Classification (NCBI taxonomy): domain Eukaryota; phylum Haptophyta; order Prymnesiales; family Chrysochromulinaceae; genus Chrysochromulina; species Chrysochromulina tobinii. Next base: position 12,280 of record JWZX01003128.1, on the reverse strand, counting down.
ATGGGGATCCAGGCCCGAGGCTTTCGTCAAGCCGATGCCGACGGCCACGGAGGGAGCGAGGGCGACCCTTACCACGGCGTGCCAGCGAGCGCCTTTGTGCCGCGGATGCTGCAGCAGGCCTGCGCGGCTTGCGAACGGCGACTGCGGGCTTCGCGCGGCAGGGAGCCGGGACACGGATTCACATATTCGCTCACGTAGGTCACCAGTTTCGAGGTCACCACCACCACCAGGTGTTGGCGACGACCGTTTTCGCGAATGCGGTCTGCTTGTGAGCGCGCTCCATGTAAGCTCGCAAATGTGTAGCATCGCCCGGAATACTGTCCTCCACGCGCTGCAAGAAGGGCAGGAGGCACGCATCCGCGGTTGAAAAGGTCATGCCGGCAAGAAACCCTTCTCCGCCTGAGGCGGCAATGGCCTCATTCGCCTTGTGCAGGAGCACATCGAGTTCACGCGAGCGTTCACACTTGGGCAGCGTGTTGCAGAGCTGCACCAGCGCCTGGGCTGCCTCAGCGTTTTCCGGAGTCAGGGAGATTGCACCAGAAAGCTCCTCGCTCAGGTCGGCGATGCGCTCAACGAGCACGCTGGACTCGCGGATGACCTCATCGTCAATTCGCATGACCGGGATGTAACCCTTGGGTGAGAGGCCACCCGCCTCTTCGACCTCCTTCAGCCGAGCTTTATCGAAGCCACCCGAACCATATAAGTTCACATCCACTTTCTCAAACGGAATTCTTGAAGCCTCGAGCGCTATCCACACACGCTGCGCAAAAGGGCACGCTGTGTGCGTGTACAGCGTGATCTTCGGCTGCACGTCTCTGCGGCCGGTTTGAGAGCGTGCCGATAGGGCCGCAGAGGCCAAGACCATGTGGGGCCACGTGGCGCCCGAGTTCTCAATTTCCAATGTGGGCGAACACGTGCACGAGGTCCGTGCAGGCTCACACGCACGCACGCACGCATCGGCTCACACGAAGGGGCGAGGTGTGAGGAACGGTGTGTGAATGTCAAGGACCATATTTCCCCCGCAATACTTCACAATGCCCTCAACAAGCCCCGCTTAGCATTACCGGTAGCATTGTCTTGCCCTTTGCCTCCCTACTACATGTACATCATGTAGTCATCATGTAGGCCTTTGACGCCGACGAGAGCAAAACGCCCGCCGCTGCGACGGTGCAGCTGGTGGACGTCGCGAAGCAGATGGTGCGGAGGGGCTGGAGTCCGCGCGCGTACGCAACAGCATAGACGAGGCGCCCGGCCGTGTAGATGGGCAGAAGCACGTTCAGCGCAAGCGCCTCCTCCTTTCCGCCACTGGACGACTGCACGAGCACGGAGATGAACGCCGCCCAAAAAAGCGCGAGGTCCATCGGCGCATTCTCCAAGTTATTCATGATGAGACGCATGCGACGCTTGATGTCGTCAGGGACGGGGGGCTGCGTTCCGAGGAGCGCGTCCTCGGGGGGGTGGTCGTCCATGTTAGCGCCATAGAAGTTACACACCTTCACGACGAAGAACAACACAACCGTGCACACGGCATACGTCACGAGAAGGTTGGGCAGCGCCGAGTTCATCGAGAAGGTTGACATTGTCCAGTTGGCGGGAAAGAGGGGCAGCCTCAGTGTGCAACGGCCGAGTCGGCAGACAGTGTCGGCATGTTGTGGACCGCACACCAGAGTCGACCGCTCGCGACCACCATGCACGCGCGACCCCGGCGATTGCATACCCTCTCAACTTCAGTAAAGATGTTTACGGGGCGTCTTACCAATACAATGTAGTCATTACAGTAAACGCGCCCAAGCGGAGGCGCGCACGCACGAGCTGGTTTGGTTCAATTGTACCGGTACTGACGTACTGTACAATGTCGTGAGTGAGTACCCGGTACATGTAGTCGAGTCGACCCGTATGGAGATGAAAACAGAATCCGCACGTCGCTCGTCGATCGCGTTCTCCAAACGAACGACAGCCTTCGCCATCGGAGAAATGCGCACTCTTTGGGGCTTCATCCCGAGCCGCCATCGCCTGGCGCGAATAGCCGTGGGCGGGTCGTGCGCGACGCTTGCCGGTACGCTCGCGCAGCTCAAGTACCTACATAGCCAGTACGAGCCGCTGCAGGAGCCTTCAGGGCCGATGCAGGGGGTGGCCGCATACTGGCGAGAGCGCCGGCAGCAGGGTGCGGCAGCGATAACGGGCCTCCGTCGTCCGTTCATATCGCACGGCACCGCACTAATCGAGCCGCCGCCGTCGCGGCAACAGCAGCAGCAGCCGCAGCCGCACGAACCGTCAGCATCGCCGGCCGCTCCTCGCCCGCGCAAGAACATCCTCTTCATAGGTGACTCACTGGTGACGGGCGTGGGGTGCGATCGCGAGACCGGGCCGGCGATGCCGCGCGCGTGCGCCGAGTTCCTCGCGCGCACGCTCCACGTCGACGTCCAGTGGACCGCCATCGGCAAGACCGGTGAGGACGTGGCAGGGCTGGCGCAGCTGCTTCCAGCGGTGGGGTCGGCGGTCAGGCAGGCGCAGGCGGTGGGCGACCGGATCGACCTGGTCGTGGTCATCTGCGGTCTGAACGACTTCAAGTACGCGTACCAGGGCCTCGGGCGCACCGCGAGCGGATTCCGTGCGACCTTGTCATCCCTAGTGGACAGTATCCATCAAGAGACTGGCACGGCCTGCCCTGTGGTACTACCGGCGCTGCCAATTACCTACGCGCCCGTCTTCGGTGGCGACTGGCCAGTGACCGTGACGATGCGCATGCTGCTCGCCAACATTGCTGCGCTGTGGGATGAGCAGAAAGAAGCCCTTTGCAAGCTGCCTAATATGGGAGGTCGCATCTCGTTTGTCCGCAATCAGCCGGCCGAGGACGCTGCGTTTTGGCACGAGGTGCAGTACTGGGCGCGCGACGGCATCCACCCGAACGACAAGGGGTATACAGTGTGGGGCGAGCACATTGCGCAGGGAATCGTGCGCCAGGCGCTGCTCACCTCTCCGGTGAGCGCTGCGGTGAGCGCGGCCTAATTAGGCAGGGTACCGGGCGCCATGTCGAGCGCCAGGACGAGATTGTCGGAGATGCCGTGCCACCTACTGTGACGCAGCAACTCCATCTCCCGTTCTGCTCGGCTTTTGAGAGGGAGCGGAGACGGGAGAACGGCGGCCGTTCTATGGTTGCGCGCGCGTCGCGCCATGTTCGATCCGAATCCGAATGAAATCAGTAATCAGACGCTGATACCGAATGATGCACCATGGAATGATGGTTCATGCGCAAGTGACCACGAGCGACTCGAAAGCGGGGCGGTTCAGAATTGGCTAGGCGCGCGTGTGTGAGCTGTTTTATCGTTGCCATGGCGTGGTGCGTCCATGCGGCGCGCGAGTTAGGCGCGGACGGGAATGTGCTGCTGAGCCCCCCCGACGCGACCCGGAGGCGATAAAATTTGTACGTTATGACTTATGTCTACTCGTATCTCATTATTGCACAGACTGACGCACTTGACTATTTTCTCGTGTAAGTAGTGTAGATCCTATTTAACATAGGTTGCCGCATAACATGTAAATTTTCCTCGCCTGCGGCGCGCTCCGAAAAAAAGTCCACTTCTGCCAGGTGCGCGACCTGATCTCAGCTTCACTCTACGTTCGGCCGGAGGGTGCGGCCGCCAACGGCAACGCAAGTACGCAACCCGGTGAGCGGAGCGGTCGTCCCAACCGGCGAACCCCGACTCCACCACCACTTGCCGTATATCTGCCCTAATTACTGGAACAGATTGAACTTAAATCGCTTTGCCTCCCCCGATGTGCTGGGCGCCACGGACCTTGAGCTCGTCCTACATCGCCCGCGCACGTCAGGCTCCACCACCTGGACCGCGGCACGTGCAACTGTCGACCCCCGCGTTAGCGCGTACGTAATGAACCGCCACTTAATGCCCCACTTGGTTGCGCTATCTTCGAGCGCGCGAAGCTCGTGCTGCTCCTGCTCGAGCGACCCGAACAACTCGTCGAAGGCGAAGACGGTGCCTATGCGCTGTGCACAACGCGAGAAGATCGCCTCGAGCACGGTCATGGTCGACGAGTAAATATCAGCATCCATGTGTGCGAACCCGACCGGCGTGCCAACGTGTGCGTCGAGAAAGGGCCCCACGGTGTCGTTGAACCAACCCTTGTGCAGCTGCACATTTGGGCAGCACGTCATGTTCGGTAGCTGGCCGTTAGTGGAATATGCGCCGGTTCTCCAGCGCACATTCCGAGTTTTGCGGAGGTCGCCTCCAGCAAGGTCGTCAGGCAGGCCTTCAAAGGAGTCAAAGGCATGCCAGGGGAGCCCACGCAGTGGTGACCGAAGTTCATACTGGGCCAAGAAGCGAAGCATGAGGCCTTCACGCGTGCCGTATTCCATGTGATTCATGGAATTCATGGCACGTGATTCATGGCAGCGATCAAGTGCTCGAGCCTCTGGTGGTTTAGGTTCCAGTTGGATTTCACGCGAACCTCCAAGTCGGTGCTGATGTTATGCTGGGCCAGAAAGCGGAGCTTGCTTTGTATCGGAGAGCCGCAAACTAGGGCGCACAGCATGTTTTGAAACGGAGCAACTGCGATCGTCGCCGTCGCAGATGCAACATGCAGCATCGACTGTACCTACGTCTGTAGCCTCGTGCGTCTGCGCCGCCGCTGCACTGGACGCCCTCAGCTGACCCTCAGAGCCCCTGCTCTTCGCCAGCCCGCGTCGCGCGTGTTGCTTGCGTGTCGGCGTGGGTTTCGCGTGAGGCGCTCCTACGGGTACGCAAAGGACAACTGTCAAATGTTTGCCAGATTGGAATCCTGGTCCTCGGGTTGGGTGAGGACCCGTATGCGAAGTGTTGTAGTCGGAACAATTGGTTCAGTATAAATTTCCTTCGATTAATCGGTTTCCCACAAGTCGAAGATGCACTCTAGTAATTCTGCAGCTTCCTTGCACCTCTTCGACACGATGGGAGCCATTGACGCGGTTAAGCAGGGTGTCGTTGACTTGACGCTGGCTCAGTTCGGCGTGCTCAGGGTCGTTGCGCCCGGGCTGCGAAAGCTCGTCGACAGCGGACGGCGCAAGAGCGCCCTCCGGGGTTTGAAGGAACTTGAACCCACCCAGGAACCGGAAGCTGTGTCCGTCGTTCCAGAGGCTGCGCTCCGGAATCTGCACTCCCTCCTTCCGGAGGCTGTGATCGTCGAGGAGCTGCCTTGGTGGATCGCGCCGGCTGCCGCAGGCGTCTTCGTCGCTCTCACCTTCGTCATCTTGTGGCGCCTCCGCCTCTCTCGGCCTACCTCGAAGTGTGGCACCGCCGCGAGTGCCTCCGAGCTGGCAGGAAGCGCAGCCGAAGACACGCAGCGCCCGCAGCTCTCGCGCAGCTCCGAGGGCGTCAAGTGGCTCATCTTTGGCGACTCGTGGGCGTACTGCGAGATGCTGAACACGTGGCCTGAGACTTTGGCGTGGGCCGAGGGCGGCCAGACGGTCAACGTCGCCATCGGAAGCTCCACCTCCGCCTCGCTGCTCGAGCAGCTCGAGCAAGCGATCGCTGCGATCAAGGCGGGCCCCGGGGGGGTTGCACGACGACGCGACTGCGATCATCCATACCGGTCCGTGCGGAGAGCCATTGAGTGCCAATGAGTACCAATGAGTGCTAATGAGTGCTAATGAGTGCCAATGAGTGCTAATGAGTCCTAATGAGTGCTAATGAGTGCTACTGAGTGCTACTGAGTGCTAATGAGTGCTAATGAGTGCTAATGAGTGCTAGTCGGAGCGCCGAGTGCCTTCAGAGTGCCTCCGAGTGCCTCCGAGTGCCTCTCTCTCATATGTGACGGCCCCCATCCGCACAGGCGGCAATGACCTCTACGTCTCCTCGTTGCTCCATCAGCTGTCGGTCACCGCCGCAGGCGGTGCGAGCGCCGTCGCGAGCGCCGCCGCAGGCGGTGCGAGCGCCGTCGCGAGCGCCGCCGGCCACGCCGCCCTCCGTCTCGCCAGATCGGAGCTCGCCAGCCGCGTCGGAGTGCGGCGTCTCGCCGCGCTGCTGACGAGCTCCGATCTCCGCACGAGCTCCGATCTGGATCCGATCTCCGCACGAGCTCCGGGCGGCTCCGTTGATGACCTCACGCATGCGCTGAGCGATCTCGAGATCGAGATTGCAATCTCGGCGCCGCTCCGCGCGCTCTCAGCGCATCTGCACGCCCTGCTGCTCGGGCTGCTCCAGCTCGGCGTGCGTCGCGTCGTCTTGGCAGGCGTCCCTCTCACCGCGCGCATGCCCCTCATCCCCCGAGCGGTCGCGCAGCTCGGCCTACCGGCAAAGCTGGTAGGCCCTCGCGCCGAGCTGAGCGTCTGCACGGCCTTCATGCGCCTCTCGAACGAGGCGGTGCTAACGGCCATGCGACGGGCTCTGCGGCGGGTGGAGCTCGAGATGCCGGGCAGATTGCGCCTCGGGCTCGTGATTGACGAAGCCGCCGCGATCGAGCGCATCCTCGACAGCGCGTCCGTCGCCGCCGAGGAATCTGCCCTCGACGCGGCGGTTCGTCAAGCGACGGCCGCCGCCGCCGCCGCCGCCGCCGTCGCCAGCGGCGGCGCCGCCCCTTGGACAATGGTCGATGCCCTTCGGCCGGACGCGCAGGAAGGCAACTGCCGCGCCGAGCCGTTTTGGATCGATGGTGCCCAACCGTCCCAACGGCTCCATGGTGCCCTGGCTGCTGACGTGGCGGCGCAGATGGCCGACGCGCTCCGGGCCGAGGCCGACGCGAGATTGTCATCTCCCGACGCGAGATTGTCATCTCCCGATGCGAGATTGGGCCACCGATCGGCCGAGCGAGGTGATGTGCCTAATATGGTAGGTGGTGTGCCTAATATGGGCGTACCGGTGGGCGTGCCCGTGTGCTCGCCTCCGCCTAAGGGAGACAAGGTGCGCCCACCGGCCGCGCCCACGCCTATCGTGCTCACGCCGGCTTCGTCTGCTTCGGACGTGTCTCCGATCTCGGAGACATCTCCCGAATCCATCTTTGAGCCGCGCACGCCGGCGCGCCACCAGATCGAGAGCTCCAAGCTTCGTCAGATCGACCACCAGATCGAGAGCTCCAAGCTTCGTCAGATCGACCACCAGATCGAGAGCTCCAAGCTTCGTCAGATCGACCTCTCGAACGTGTCGCTGCGGCTGTCGGCCGCCGCGCCCTCGCCGGAGCCGAGCTCGAAAACGGTGTTCCCTGCAGCTCGAGCCTTTTTTGGAAGCGCCCTCTCGTCAGTCCGAGCCGCTCGAGCCCTGCTTATGCATGCAAGCCTCGGGGAGCTGGTTTCGTCAGTCCGAGCCGCTCGAGCCCTGCTCGTGCATGCAAGCCTCGGGGAGCTGGCTTGGGCGGCGCTCCTCGTGCTCGCTACCCTCGCCGGTGCCCTCGTCGGAACGGTCGAGAAGAGGGTCGAGAAGAGAGGCTCCGCGCGTCCTCTTGTTGCCTGATATGGAACGCTGATGGCTCATGATGAGAGGAGAGGATGGAGTGGAACCGCAAGGGTATGGAACCACAGGCATGCGGCAACGCTGATGGCTCGATGATGAGAGGATGGTGTGGAACCACAAGGATGTGGAAGCACATGCTAAGATGCGGCCAAGGCACACGCGGCATGTGCACTGAGCACGGAGCATACACATAGGAGGAGTGCACATTCTCAAAGGACTGTCGAACATGACCCCATACGCATACCGGCATATGCACACAGGACCCGGAACCATAGAGATGGCCATAAATAGACATCGCATGGCGCACGCCGCCACCAGCAACCTTCGCTTATCCGTGCCGTTCTACCTTCCGGCTTCGTGCCCGCAGCCGCGGAGCCGCACCTTTATTATATTTCCTGCGGTGTAGGGTGTACACGTAGTACGACTCGGATGTACTAGGTACCGAGAACCGTACACACAAATTACCATTATCACGCGGACTTCGGAGAGATCACGCGACCCTCGCGAGTCGTCAAGGCTGTAGGCTCAAGCTTCACGTCACGGACGCAGACGGACCGACCCGACCACCGAGACGAACTCCTTCGGGACTGACCGGACCGTAATCGAATATCGATGCTTACGACTTTCACTCGGTCACGCACACTTTCGATCCACATCCAGACTCGTAACACGTAAGACAGCCGACGGGAATCTCGCTACATGTAAGCGCCGACGGCAGACGAAGACTTAGGTACCGGTGTACTGAGTTCATCACGGGTTTCGTCCCGCCGTCCCTCCTCTTAAAAGCATGCACGGGACCGACGCGTCCCCGGGGAAATCTCCCCAGGACCTCTATCCACGCTCGCAGCTCTGGTATTCCTGGGATTCACCTTCCTGGGAATCACCTCCGGTCCCTGGGATCACCTCCTAAGTGCCTGGGTGCCGAATTATTGCCTTCACCCACTCAGTTCTGCCGAAACGGCCACGATCGGCGCAGAGCCCGGGGCCCTCGGGGCCAGGGCCATCCTCCATCTCCGCAGGATGTCGACGATGAGCACGGTGATAATGGGAGACACCGACGCGCAGGTGAGCATGCCGAAGCCCTCCTCGGCGCCGACCGCCTTGGAGAAGCCGATGCCGGTGGAGAGCACAAATGGCACCGTCACGGGGCCCGTGGTCACTCCGGCCGAGTCCCAGGCGATGGTCGCCATGTCTTCGCTGGAGAAGTAGGTGAGGGCGAGCGCGCTACCATACTTGCCCAAGATGAACCCGATGAGGCTCGCCCCGAAGAGAATCTTTGTCGCCCCGGCCGACATGCCGACAGCGACGCCCACGCACACGGAGTAGACCAGGAGCTTGCGGGAAAAGGCCCCCTCGGACAGCTTCTCCACGGTCTTGCCCAGCACGTTGAGGGCCGGTTCGGCGCGGGTGGCGAGGAAGCCGAGGATGAAGACGGTGATGATGGTGAGCGCGACCCCCCCGCCGTAGGGGTAGAAGGGTGAGGACGGCTCGCCGGACACCGACATGAAGGCCGCGGGGAGAAGGAGGCCCACCTGGTCACTGCAACGCCCGCAATCTACAGATTTAGAGAGGGGATGTGGGGTGTGCACGGGGGCGAGGCGAGGGGGGCAAGGCGAGGGGGCGAAGGCGGAGGGGAGGCGAAGGGCGAGGGGGGCAAGGGCGAGGGGGGCGAAGGGCGATGGGGGCAAGGCGAGGGGGCAAGGCGAGGGGGGCAAGGCGATTTCATGGCGCAGGCGGAGGTTGGCGAGTGTGATGAAAATGCGGGGCGGAGAGGGGCCATGCGCTTTGGGACGAAGGATGTGTCGCTGTCGGCGCGAGTGGGGGGAGGTCCAAATGCTGATTGGGTTGGGCTGGAATCACAACGCCGCCGATCCCCTTGATAAGACTCACCCGATAGCCGTGAACCCGTACGTGAGGCCGAGGTTGAAGAGCACCATGCCGATCTGCCCCATGAAGATGCCGAAGAGGAGGGGCCTGGCGTTCGCCCATGAGGACTGGGCGGGCTGTCCGCCGTTGGGGTGGGCTAGCGAGCCGTCAGGGGAGCGGGGTGCGGCAGTAGAGGACGCAGCAGCTGTTGCCCCCACCGAACTCTCCTCCCCGCCGATCGATCTGGCGGAGGGGCCGCGCTTCTCCGGAGGTTCCACCTCGCCTCCTTCCTCCGAGGTCGCAGCTCTCGACGAAATCTCGCGTCGGGAGATGGCAATCTCGCCTCCTTCCTCCAAGGTGCCTTCCTCCGAGGTGCTGGGCTTCTCATCGCAGATGGTGATAGAGTGGCGGCTAGAGTGGCGGCTGAGGTGCAGCTCCCCCTCCTTGTTGAGGGCTGGTTGGTCAGCGTCCTCCGCTGTCACGACGGGGGTGGCCGCGGCGCTGGAGGACGTGCCTCGTCCTCCTCCTCCAACCGCCCGTTTGGCCGGTACAATGTCGATGGCCGGACATATGGACAGGAGAGGGATGGGCTCCCGGATGATGAAGAGCACGAGGAAAACCATGGCGACGTTGAGGGGCAGGATGGCGCGGACGGCGAAGACGACCTCGCGCAGGGGGCTGATCTCGTCTGGCGAATCCTCTACGACTGCCGCCTCGGGCCGGTTGACGATGTCGTCGTGGGTGTAGATGAAGGAGAGGACGATGCCCAGGAGCTGCACCGCGAGGACGGGGAGGAGGGAGGCGAGCGTGACGATACCGAAGCCGTCGAGCGCGGGCTTCTGCCCGCCCCCCAGGACGGCCTGCTGGAGCATACGGCGGGCGAGCTTCTTCTCCTTGGACGTCTTCATCGCGCCGATTCCGAGGGCAAGGAGGACGGGCACGGACACGGGGCCCGTCGTCACGGCGCCGCAATCCCACGCAAGCCCAAGGATGGGCTTGAGCTCCGGGTTTCCCCACTGCATGTAGCAGCTGCAGATGAGGCAGGGGGTGATGGCGGCTAAGATGACCTTCTTCATGTTCCACTCGTTCTGGAAGCGCAGGATCCCAATGATGGCTGCAGCGCCCACGCCAAGGCCGATGGAGAAGATGAGGGGCTCGAGGAAGTCGTTGAGCACGATGTACAGGTAGGGCGTCTTGCTTCGTTCGACGAGGCGCGCCAGGGGCCGCAGGGAGGCCAGGGCGGGCTCAGCGTAGGTGCAGAGGATGCCGAGGCACAGGGCGATGAAGAGCGTCGCAGCCTGGGGCAGCTTGCGGGGCATCTCGCGGCCGATGAGCTCCGCCAGGGGCATGACGCAGATGCGCAAGGAGTCGGTGAAGAGCGTGAGCCCCACGATGGCGCACAGCATTCCCCCGACCAGCTCCCCCGGGGCGTTGGGCGCGCGCCGGAAGAAGATGGCGATTGTGAGGACGAGCTGGAGGGTGATGGGCACGACGGCCAGCGTCTGCTCCTGCAGGTTCAGGGCTAAGAGGCGGACGTAGGCGGCAACCCCGGTCGGGGAGCCCCGCTTGAGGAGGGCCACCTCCAACGAGTCAACCCAGGGCATGTCGGTTGAAGAAGCGCTTCGTTCCGTCCTGCAGCAGGGTTACAGGTTTTCCGCAGATTTTGTTGTCGAACCAAAAACGGTTCTCAAAGTTGCCTAATTTTGGAAACAAGGTCCCAAAAGCCCCAAAGGACATGACTCTGCATCCTTTGATACGACGCCCCACTCACGGGGCGGGCCGTGAGAACCCGCGACACGCAAGGCTCCCCCAATAACCTGCAGCTTCCACCGCGCGCGAACACGGGGCCGGTCGTGCGCCTGCGCGCCTCATGGCGCGCCTCGACAGCCACAGCGTGACAGAAAAGGATGGGGTTCGAAGCTTTAGAAGAGCGGGGTCTGGTGAGTCATGACTAAGTCATGACCCCGATCCCCCGGCGCTCTAGGAGGTGGAACGTGGAAGGTGCCGCGGTGTGTATATGACACATGCGAAACGAGTCAAACAACTCAACGAAAATCTCAGAGGACGCGAGCAGGGAGGACGGCGAAGCAACGTCTCGAAGGGCGGATGCTGGAAAGGCGGTACGGCCAAAGGAGAAACGTAGGACCCCGCCCCGCTTCACTGTTTGCTGCCGCCCCCGAGCTTGGCGGTGATCGTCTCGATTTGGGACTGAACCCACGCCTCCGCGTCACGCACCGCTGCGTACTGGCGCGCGCGCTCGCTCACCTTGGGAGTCGCAGCGACGGTGAGGGCGAGGCGCGCAGGTCCGATCGCCTCGACGATGCCGAAGGTGGCGGTCGCACGGCCTGCCAGGCCCGCCGCACCGTTCAGCGCCCCCCCGTCGAGACCGAGTCGACCGAGCACGCCCGCGAGTGAGTCCGCCAGGCCGAGCGTCAGGAGCGCGTACACAGTAGCGAGCGAGGTACACCAGACGCTAAAGTGGAAGACGAGTGCGATGAGGCCGTACTCGCTGAGCAAGGCTTTGATGCTCATCTCCTCCTTCTCCTCCTTCGCCTCCGCGATCTCCTCCTTAGCCGCCTTGCCGAACCCAAAGCGTGCGACTGGCATAACCATGCCTCGCTGCGCTGTTGGCTGCTTCCTAGGCTTCACGGCCTCCTCATCGCCCTTGAAGAAGGGCAACCGCATCGTGGGCGCCGCCGTCTGTGGGCTGCGTGCGCTGCTGACGATCAAGTGAGAGTGGGCAGATGGGCTCCACGACAAGCTCGTCAGAACGGCGAGCATGAGCGTCATGCCGACGGCAGCGCACGCAAAACAGATTCCTCGACAGAATCCTCAAGGGAGGGGCTCCCCAATAAGGGGGTAGGTCAGACCTACCCCCTCATCCCCAATGACGGACAGCTGGGAGGGACGTACAGCTGGGAGGAATTGTGTGTGTACTGAACTCACATGCAATTATGTGTTTCGTTAATGTATGG
>JWZX01003127.1:0-34878 GCA_001275005.1 Chrysochromulina tobinii | reverse complement strand
CCCCCCCCCCCCCCCCCCCCCCCCGTCGCAATGTCGCGGAGACTCACTGTACCGTGTCTTTCTGCGATAGGCATCCTCAGCCGAAACGCGTCACACGGCGACGTCGACTGTCGGGGTTCTCGTCATGGTGAAGCGCTCGAGCTCGAGCACGTCCACAGCCGCACCGAAAGCTCGGCGTACCCACGAGGCCGCCAAGCGAGCGCCGGCCGACGACGGCGCCCTCAGCCGCGAGCTCCGCCGGACCCTCGGCAAAGCCAACGCTGCATCCGCACCCTCCGCCTTGTCCTCCGCTGCTGCAAGCAGCTGGGAGACTGATGAGGCGGCGCCCTTTCCTCGCGGCGGCGGCACGGATCTCACTCCCTTGGAGTACAAGGCGGTCGTGCAGCAGGCGCACCAGGATGTCCTCTTCAGCGAGGCGGCTCCAACCAACGATGATGAGGCTGCTGGCGTTGCCGAGCGCCGAGCTGGTGGCGGCACGAGCTCCACGGCGGAGCTTGTGCGCGCGCGAGGGCTGAAGCGCCAGGACTTCGTCACGGGCATGCGCGTGCTCGGTGCCGTGAGCGAGGTGAGCTCCGATCGTCTGCTCCTGCAGCTTCCCAACCGGCACACAGGGCGCATCAACCGCAGCGAGGTGAGCGACGAGCTTCATGCGGCCATGACCGTGGACGAGGACGAGCAGGAAGGCGCGGGCTTCACGCCGCCTGACCTGCGACGCATTTTCCGGCGCGGCGAGGTGCTGTGCTGTGCTGTGCTCCCACTCAGCTCGCGAGTGGGCGCGACTCCAACGCCAGAGCACGGACTTCCACCTGTAGAGCTCACGTTACGGCTCTCCATCGTGCAGAAGGCGGCTCTCGCGCAGACGCCGCGGCTGCATCGGGGATGCGTGCTATGGGCAACGATGCGCTCGAGCGAAGAGTACGGCTTCGTGATGCACACGACCTCCCAGGCCGGCGGGTTTCTGCATAAGACGAAGTGGGTGCCGCCGGAGAGAGTGCCATCGGAAGGGTTGGCGGCCGGCGGCGGTAGTGCTGCCGCCGACCCGACCGCTTCCGCGGCGCGCTGGCGACCGTACCTGTGCAGCGTGGTGAGCGGCGGCGTGCAGCAGCCGCGCAAGCCGGTGCAACTGGCCTCGGTGGGTGCCGGTGCGCCGCCGCTGCCGCTGCCTCAGGACACTGCGTTGCGCTTCGAGGCGCTGCAACCGGGCATGGTGGTGAGCGCGCAGATTGCGGGCTTCCTCGCCGACGGGCTGCGGCTCGTCTTCTGCGGCTACTTTGAAGGCACCGTCGCGTGCGATGCGCTCGGGGTGGCCATGCCCATGACGTCGCCCCAATGGGCCAAACGCTTCACAGTCGGCGCGAAGGTCAGTGCGCGCCTGCTCTGGGTGCTGCCAGCACACAAGGCCGTTGGCCTCTCGCTGGTGCCGTCGCTGGTCGCGTGTATCCCGTACACGCCGCCGCGGCCTCTGGGATCGCTCGTGCAAACCACGACCTGCATCGTCTGTCCAGGCGGGGCACTCATCGTAGCCCAGGCCGAGTCGGACACTTCGGGCGTCGTCTCGGGCGATGGAGCTGCGGATGACGACACCGGTAGGAGCCGGAAGAAGGCGCGCTCTGCGACCGCGACAGAGGAGATGGGCGAAGGGGCGAGCGGCACACTCATCGGTGGCGCCTGGGTGGCCAGGAGCCAGCTCGACCTGCAGCCGCGCCAGAAGGCCGCGGATGCACTGCGCCAGCTCAAGGTGGGTGCGCGCCATCGCGGCGTCGTCATGGGCATTCGGTGGCTCGAGGGGCTCCTCGAGGTGAGCCTGCGCCCCTCGGCTCTCTCACAGACGTGGCTGCGGTACGAGCAGGTGGCGGTGGGGCACGTGCTCAAAGGGACGATTGCCCGCATCGACGCGCGTGGCGCACGCGTGCGCCTCGGCCGCGGCGTGTACGGCACGTGCGGCGCGGCGCACCTGACCGAGCGGCGGCTGCAGCGGCCTCAGGAAAAGTTCAGTACGGGGCAGGCGGTGCAGTGCCTCGTGCTCGAGAGTGAGCCGTTGCGCGAGAAGCTCGTCCTCTCGCTCAAGACGGCGCTCGTGACCTCGACGCTCCCGCGCGTCACCCGCTATGAAGACGCGACGCCCGGCCTCACGACGCACGGCGTGGTTGCTGCTCTGCGGCCGCGCTCGATCACCATCCGGCTGCTCGGTGGCGTCAGCGGCATTGTGCGTGGCTCGGAGCTCAAGGCTCGTTTCGGCGCACTCTGGGAGAGCGAGCCAACGGCGTGTTATCGCGAGGGGCAGGTCGTCTCGTGCACGGTCATCTCGTGCGACCCCGCGCAGCGCAAGATGCTCCTAACGCTCCTTTCTGCCGAGGAAGCCGCCTCACGCCCCGCCGGCGCGCTGCTCAACCGCGCGGCTGCGGGCAAAAAGGAGACCACCGACAAGCTCACGGCCGACCAGCCTGCTAAGAAGCGCAAGGAGCGGCCCGGTGCGGCGGAGGCGGAAGCGGAGGGCGATGTGAGCTGGACAAGTCGGCTAGAGGAGGCCGTTGAGGGTAGGCACAGCCTCGCGACGGCGGTGGCGCTCGGCGATCACGGGCAGCTCGTGTGCCGGCTGGATCGGAAGGGCGCTGTCCGCGGCCGCATCCATATGACCGAGCTTGCCGACGTGGGGCGTGACGCCGTGCTGCCCACGACCGTGCCTGACGAGCCTATCCACGTCGTGGTCGTCGGCCGGGCAGGGGGCTCTGTGGAGCTGAGCATGCGCCCAGCAGAGCTCGGCGCGCCGAGAGGATCGATGCCGGTGCCACGCGTCTCGATGAGCAGCCTCGCGGCGGGGCAAATCCACCCGGGCTGGGTGCGCGACGTCAGCGCGGAGGCCGTGTGGGTGTGCCTGAGCTATGCCGCCACTGGTCGCGTCGTCGCGATCGAGGCCTCCGACGACCCGAAGGTCCTGACCCGTCTGGCCAAACACTTTCGCGTCGGCATGGCCGTCACGGTGCGCGTGCTGGGCACGGGCTCGCCGCGCGACGATGGCGGGGGTATCCAGCTCGATCTCTCGCTTCGGCTAGGTGCGGCCGCTGCTCCACTGCCCGCCACCTCGAGCAAGACAGCCTCGAAAAAGGGAGTGGCCGCAACCACGGCCAGCGCAGCTGCGGGCGAGCTGGCGGTTGGTGCAGTAGTCCCCGCCAAGATCGTTCGGGCGCGTCCTGGTCGCGGGCTCGACGTGCAGCTTGGTGCTGCGCTCTACGGCCGCGCACACGCGACGGAGATTTGCGACGAATGGGTGGCTGAGCCACTGAGCTCTTTCGAGCCGGGCCAGTTTGTACGTGCGGTGGTGCTGGCGGTGCCCGAGGCCGGCGCCACCGGCAATGGGGGCGGCAGTGGGATCGAGGTCTCGCTGCGTTCGGCCGCCGTGGCCGCGGCCCTGGCAGCCAGCGGCAAGAAGAAGCGCGACGGGCATGAGCGCGTCAAGGACGCGGGGCAGGTGGAGGAGGGCGAGCTCGTGCGCGGTTACGTCAAGGCCATCTCGGCCAAGGGCTGCTTCGTCAGCCTCTCGCGCACCGTGGACGGTTTTGTCGGGCTGCGCCATCTGTCGGACGAGTTCGTCAAGGTGGAGGCCGTGAGCGAGCTCGTGCCCGTCGGCTCGCTTGTGGTGGCTCGGGCGCTCCCTCGCAAGGGAGTCACCCGCGGCGCGCTGCCTCTCTCGCTGCGCCGCTCTGACGTCGAGGGCGGTGCGTATCTGGAGCCCGAGGCGTCGCTCACCTTTGACGCGCTGCACGCGGGCATGGTGGCCATTGGAAAGGTCAAGTCGGTTACGGAGTTCGGCATCTTCGTAAGGCTGGATGGTTCGACGATAGACGCGCTGTGCCACAAGACAGAGGTGTCAGACCGAAAGGTGGGTAACTTGAGCGAGGCCTTCCCGCTCGGCACAGCCGTGAAGGTGGCCATCCTCAAAGTCAACCCCGAGAAGAAGCAAGTCTCAGGCTCCATGCGTCGCTCGCGCCTTGACGAACTTGAGGGCGACGAGGACGACGCGGTATTGGTGCGGGAAGAGCTGCGCCGCCGGAAGGCGACGAAAGTGGACGACGAGGACGAACACGAAGACGAGGAGGATGAGGAGGGCGAGGGCGAGGGCGAGGGCGAGGACGAGGACGAGGACGAAGACGAGGACGAGGACGAAGACGAGGACGAGGAGGAGGGCGAGGAGGAAGAGGTCGGCGATATGGACGACGACGACGACGACGAAGGCGAAGGCGATGGCGAGGAGGACGAGGAGGAGGAGGACGAGGAGGAGGACCAGGCGGAACCGGAGGAAGAGGAGGAGGAGGAGGAGGAGGAGGAGGGGACGAACCCCTATGGGGAAGACTTGCTCGCTCTTTTGGCTAAGCGAGCTGCCGCGAATGGCGTCGCCGCGACCGCGGTGCCCGTGCCACATGTAGCGCCCGCCTTGTCCGCCAGCTTCGTGTGGGACGACGACCGGAGCGCCAAGATGAGCGCCGAACAGCCAAGCCTGCTTGATGGGGCAGTTGAGGCGGAGATGGAACCAGCGGGCGGACAGACAAGTCGCAAAGGCCGGCGGGCGCAGGAGGCCGCGGCGGCGAGGGACGAGGAGGCTGCAATCGCCGCGCGCGAGGCGGAGCTCGGGAGTGCGCCACGTTCGGCTGAGGACTTTGAGAGGCTGCTCCTCGGCTCGCCCAACTCGTCGTACATGTGGATGCGTTACATCTCCTTCCAGCTCAACCTGACGGAGATCGAGAGGGCGCGTCAGGTAGGCGAGCGCGCGCTGCGCACGATTGCGCTCACCGAGCACAAGGAGCGCTTCAACATCCATGCCGCGCTCCTCAACCTTGAGAAGGCCCACGGCGACGAGGAGACGCTCGCCGCGGCTGTGGCGCGTGCGCTGCAGGGCTGCGATCCCAAGCAGGTCTACCTGCACGTCGCCTCCATGCACGAACGGGCTGGCGACGCGCTGCTCGCCGACGCGGCTTTCGAGGTCGCTGCCAAAAAGTTCCGCCCGCACTCCGATGTTTGGATCGCATGGATGACCGCTCTGATGGCGCGCGGGGTGCCGGCGCAAGCCAAGGCCATCCTGCAGCGCGCCGTCGACGCGCTCCCGCGGGCCAGCCACGTGGAGGTCATCTCCAAGTTTGCGCAGCTCGAGTTCCGCTATGGGCTGCCCGAGCGCGGTCGCACCGTCTTTGACGGGGTGTTGGCCAACTACCCAAAGCGCGTGGACGTGTGGTCCATCTATATCGACATGCAGCTGCGCCAGGCAGAGCCCGAGTCGACCCGCCGACTGTTCGAACGTGTCACCTCGCTTCGCCTCTCGTCGAAGAAGATGAAGTATTTCTTCTCGCGGTACCTCAAGTACGCACGCGAGTCGGGCGATGCGCAGCTCGTCGCGCACGTGAAGGAGAAGGCGCGTGCGTGGGTCGAGAGCGCCGCGGGCGACCGCGAGCCCCCGAAATGAGCACGGCTGTGCGTCGTGACGGGAAGTACATGCACAGGCCGATCGACGCGGGTCCGGCCGGTTCCACCGGCGGTGTTGTTTTCGGTACGGGGCTCGGGACCGGGTGAGGGGGCACAGCGACTCAGCCGAGCGTGGTACTGCGGCAAATTGTACGCGCCGCGGTGTGTCTGAGCGCGGGGAGGTGTCCGGACGACAAATATCAAAAACGTAGTCGCGGGACCGCATCAGCCGCAGATCACGACTTCGGTCCGTTGTCGATAGACGTCACACGAGAATCGAAAAAGTACGGCGGGACGGACGCCGACGCGAGCACCCAACAGGCGCGACACCAGCTGCACACCGCACATAGGCGGCAGAGGCCCGCCGCGGCGCGCGCCCTCTCCCCCTCCCTCGTTGACGCGTCGGCGCCACGGCGCGGCGCGCAAGTCCGCTCGGGCGAGGGTCACGGTGTTGACGTGATGGACCAGCGAAGGTACCATTCGACCAGTGTGAAGGGCATGAGGACGATGTTGAACGGGAACGGCATGGAGAAGCCCCACACCCACTGCGTGTAGAAGCCGAGGGCGCAGAGCGCATAGCCGAGCCCCTCATCGAGCGTGCTGTCCTCGGGCGTGAATGCGACGATGCCCTTAGCATTCGCCCAGCGCAGGAGGGCTCGCGAGCACATAAGGCCGCCGCGGAGGGCCGACTGGAAGGCAGCGATTGCGACGGCGAGCCACCACGCGACCATCACGGCGGCCAGCTTGCAGACTGTTCGGATCACCGTCGGCAGCCACCTGTGGAATTCCTTGGGGAGGGCATGCGCGAGGACGGGCAGCCCATACCGGAGTGCCGGCCGATCGAGCATGGCTGCGATCGAGACGCCGAGGGTGATCGTCTTGGCGAACTCGAGGCGCAACGTCCCCTGGACGGCGATCCAGCCAGCGTAGAGGCCACCGATGGCTTGCGAGAGCTTCTCTGGGTCGCGAACGGCTAGCACGGCGACGCGCACCTTGCGCTGCACGAGCTCGGCTGGCTTCAAGCCCGAGACGTGCCGCTCGCGCGCGGCCGCCTGTTGCTGTTCATCGCGCTCATGCGCCTCCTGGATGAGCAGAACGTCATCGTAAATGTCTTCTAGGGCCGCTCGGGTCGTCGACCCGCCGACCATCATGAAGGCCTCCACAGCTGCAATGCTGGCATAGTATGATCCGCCAAAGAAGCACAGCCCAAGGCCGAGCAGCGCTTGCAACACGTCGAGCGGGAGTGTTTGGTACACGGATGCGGCGAACGCCGCCGCACGAAAGTACACGGGGCCGACGTGCGCTATCAACTCCGCCGCACGCACAAGCAGCGGCGCAAACTGCTGCACGTACTGCACGGCTGTAGGCACGGCAGACAGAGACGCAGAGGAAATCTGGAGCTCGAGCTGCTGACGGTCCTTCTGAGCCGAGGTCGCCCGGCGTTGGCGCAGCGTGCTGCCTTTGGGAGAGGGCGAGTTGGCGGGAGTGGGGTCCATGTTGTCTTGGATCGGGGCTTTTCACGGCATTCAAATGGGAGACTCAATCGACGCGGAGCCCTCGACACAAGAAGCGATGAGCAACTCGTTGGAACTGCCTAATTTGGCACGGCCGAACTTGTGCTGCGGTGGCTTGGCGTTCATGTCTGAATTCAATGGCCAACGGCCGTGAGTGTTAGTTATGCAGACGAGCTCGATTCGCGCGAGTGCGTCATGGCGATATCGGCCTGGCGGACAACTGGCCTCGCCTCCCTCTCGGCTCGTGCAGCCGCCGCCGCCGTCGTCTCACGGCCGCACTCGCGCTCACAGGATCCAGAAGGGTCCGTGGGGTGCAGCTCCTGAGGTGGCTGCGCGGACTGCACCTGCATGCTCGGCCGCGGAGGCGGCGGCAGCAGCCATCGTGCATGTGACCGCTGCACAAAACTGCGGCAGGTTTGATGCTGATAAGCCCAGGCCCAAGGCTGCGAGCCCGCCGAGCCCTCCGATGCTGAGCCACCCACCCAAATCATGGTGGGGCAACTCAGCAGAGCTTGAGGCCAAGATCCCAAGGCTGCTGCAGTCGGGAGCGGCGGCAGAGGCACGCGCGCTGCTCCAGGAGCTCGCGGAAGAGGACGCGCCTATCACCCTCTTTTATCTGGGCGTCGCCACGGGCCAGCTCGAAGGTGAGGCAGCCGCGTGTGGCCACTACGAGCGCGCGCTCAAGCAGCTGCCGCTGCTGCACGCGGCGCGCAACAACCTCATCCGCGGGCTCATGAGGCGTGGCAAACCGGCGGATCTCAAGCAGGCGCTCGAGCATGCAAAGCTTGCGGCCGGGCTGCAGCCCGACCTCGCGGAGATGCAGTACCAGCTGGGAGTGGTGCAGATGCAGCAAGCCGTCTATAGCGAGGCGGCGGCGGCGTTTGAGGCCGCGCTGCGCCTCGAAGCCACGCATCGCGGGGCGCTCATCAACGGGATCCACTGCCTGCAGCTGCTGCCTCCGGCCGACCGCAAGGGGCGAGAGCGGCTCGAGAAGATGGCGCACCTGGGCGTCGCTGCTGGGTTGTGGAGACACCCGATGCAGCGGCCGCCGCACCTCGTGCCCCAGCTCGCCTCTAAGCCCTGGCACGACCGCGCCGACTTTCCCTGGTGCTCACTGCTCGAGAGCCAATTTGCGGCGATCCGCGCCGAGGTCGAGGCGCTGCGCTCCTCCCAGCAGCAGCTCTTCATGAGCGTGGGAGGGCGGGCCGCGCATGACCACACGCTCGTCGCCGCTGGCAAGTGGACCGAGTTCCCGCTCTTTGGCAACGGCACCAAGTACACGGAGAATTGCGCGCGCTGCCCGGTGACCGCTGCCATCATGGAGCGCATCGCCCCGGCGATGGAGCTCGCCTTTGCTGGTGGCGGCGAGACCCTCTTCTCGACGCTCAATCCTGGGACGCACCTGCGGCCGCACTGCGGCTCGTCGAATACACGCCTCACCGCGCACCTGGGCATCCTCGTGCCGTCGGGCTGCTCGATTCGCGCCGGCAATGAGTGGCGCGAGTGGCGCGAGGGCGAGTGCCTCGTCTTTGACGACTCGTGGGAGCACGAGGTGCGCCATCTGGGCGACCGCGACCGCGTGGTCCTTCTCATCAACTTTTGGCACCCCGACCTGCTGCCTCATGAACGGCGCATCGACACGAATACGTTTGGCTATGAACCCATCTGAATGCAACATCTGTAGCTGCACTGGAAATGCACAGCCATACGACGATGGCCGGACAAGCGTACACATTCGCACACCAGTTTTTACTCTCGAGCGTCGAGCTCGAGAGGACTGCCAGATCGCCCATGGCCCCATGGCCCTCAGCCTCACTCTCCAACCAAACCTCGATCAGCCGGCGTCCTTTCTAGATATTTTGTGGTGTTGTTTACCGAAACGATTATGAACAAATCATGTACATGTGCATTCATTTCGAGTCCTGTGTTCTGGTACCTTTTTGTGTGTATTCATAATGAAAATGGAGAGAACACAACCACACCTCTTCACAGCCAATGTTCATAATTCTTCACACTCGACAATGGATAGTCTCCTCTACATTGAAGGTGGGTGCGACGAGGGCGAGAGCGAGGACGACGACAGCGATGAAGTGAATGGAGATCACCCACCATCAGCCTCGACGGCCGGTCCTTCACAGATTGATTTTGCCTCTCTTTCTCGTGCTGGCTACAAGAGCGCAACGAATCTTACCGATACCGAAACATACAAGCGCCTCGATAAGGAAGCGAAGGAAACCAAGGAGGCTGAAACTGCCGCCGAGGCCGCCGAGGCCGAAGCAGAGCGCACGCGCAAGGAAGCGTGTGAACTTGCGCAACGCGAGCTGCTCGATGTGAAGAAAATCGATGAGCGAGTGGGTCATAAGAAGCGATACGCGGAGACAAAAGAAGATTTTCGAGATCGGGAGAAGCGAAAGCGTGCAGCTGGCCAGCAGAGTCGTGAGGGCAGCTTCGTGGAAGAGGAGAAGCGTCGCATTCGTCACAGTGGCATCAACTTCGACTCATAACTCGTGAGGATGGCGCACATGTGCCGTGTTCGGGCGTGCGGGTCTGATTGGCCTTTCATGGGCTCTGCCATGATACACTGCAAAGCGACGCGTTCGGGCTTGCTAGGCCTCTGGAGCATAGGGTGGGGGTAGCTCTTTCCCGGAGGTTCCGTGACTTTTTCAGATCGTTAAGGGTAGGAAGTCTTCCTATCAAGGGTTCTTACTCCATGTCGCATGTGCTGCCCACTTGGTCTTCTTGGACTTGTGGGCGCGCGGTTGATACGGATGTCGGCGCATGTGTCGGCGCACGGCGGCGCCGGCGGATCACTCTGTGTTGATCACGCGTTTACCGTACCGGGGCGGCGCGCCCACAAGGAGGCCCTGAAGGAGGTGCATGTGCTTCTTCCGGAGGAGTGAAACAGAAAGTTGCCTTCTATAAGCCTTCTATCATGCCTTCTATCTGTAGAATGTATGACACTTCTCTTGTTGTAACTCGCGAAACTTAGTAGTGCTCTCAGTATGGATTTAGAGATCGAGGCGAGGCTACGGATGTGAACTGCTTGTAACCCTTATCTGGCCTGTCTCCTCGCATCGACGAAAAAGTCGAACATGTCGGTCTTCTCGTCATCGACAATCGTCGTTGACGATATTTGAGCCACACATGTCTTCGAGCATTTTAAGTCGAAGACGCGGTCTTTTCAGTGTACAGTGAAGACTGACATCGAGAAATCTTGTCGATGTGACGGTCCCTGGTGACGGTGTTCTTCACACACCGTCATCGACGATGCACAAAACTGACAGCAGACCCTTACCTGTGTGAACTGAACTGAACTGAAATCACCTATGTCCCGGCTCCTCTGGTGTGGCCCCCTTCCCGTATGGTCTAATGGTAACCGCATCCGTATGTACGCCGGTCCGGTGTCTTGGGTGTCGAATTATAAACATTGGCTATGATTCACTGCGAACCTTCGATCAATCCTCATCGATAACCTTCGCGGCGCTCGCGGCCCTGGGGTGCGTGTCGACGCGCTCGTTTGTCGTGCTCGGATGTTGAGTCTAAGTCTGTCATACTCGGCACAGGCGCCTGTCAGCTCCGATAAGAACAAGGATCTCACCATAAAGGTGCGCGATGGATGTTTCTTCACAGTTCCTGTGAGCGAGCTCATCGAATACGCCAACGTCGGAGCGCTCTTGACCACCATTCTGGAGCTCGCCGCAAAAGAAGGCCAAGCCGTCACAGATCCGGAGCGGGCAGAAGATTGCAGCATCCTCCTGAATGGAGACAAAGAGCTCATCACCGCAAAAACAGCCTTCGAGTCGCGTTTGATTGACCGTATTCGCCGACGTGTGGGGTGGCCGGCCGATTTGCTGCCTCCCGACTCCACACGCTCGAGGGCGAAGGGGGCGCTCGTGGCGGCGCCGCATTGGGACGGTGAAGAACGGAGCGTCAAGATTTTCAGCCCAATCAGTCAAAGGTTCGTCCCCCCGCTCAAGGCCGGACAGGAAACCGTGAAGGTGAAGGGCACAGATGTGACGCTCGGATTTTACCATGAGAAGTCAGTGCACTTGTTCGAGGTGGAGATGTATATCGAAGGCCTGGGCGTCAAGCAGTGGACGCCAGCGCATCTCCAACCGCCGGAAATCGGGGTCGATGCGCCAACGAGGCTGACAGTCGCCGGTCTGGAACCCGAGACGCGCTACCGCTTCCGTGTGCGTGCGTGCACGGAGACTGCCAAGTCGCTGTGGACGGAGACTGCCAAGTCGCTACCGGTACTCACTGGTAAGCACGTCGAAAAAGAAACACCCTTGCCCAAGCGGCAGCGCAAGGCCAAGGTGGACAGCCCGCACGCAGCGCGCGCACATGCCGAAGTACCTCGGCCAGCCACTGGCCCTTCTAAGTCAAAGGGCACGTTCGTTCGCTCGTCAGCCGCGGGGCACTCAGCTGGATCCTCAACCGCCACACCCTCGGACGGTGGGCTGCAGTCGGTGAGGGCGATGCTGAATGCTGCCGGCTTGACGCATGCTGCGCTTGAGGACGTGTCGCAAAAGTTGGATGCCAATGGTTTCGACAGCCTGGACTTCCTGAAGAAGCTTGAGAAGAATGGCAGCCTCGAGAATATCATGATGAAAATTGGCGTCAAGTTGGGACACTACCACCAAATGGCCCTCGCGCTTAAATAACCACAAAGCACAATAATCGGGTGTGCGAACGCTACATCACGGGTTTGCGTTGCTTATAGTTTCTGTGCGCGCCACGGCGCTCGCTGAACGGAAGAGGGGTTCGCTTTTGTTCGCGTGGGGCGCCCGGTGTTGCAGTGCCTGCCGCCGATTCGAATCGAAACAATGCAGGCTCCGCCTCCGTGATGCAAAATCGTGCCGCAGCGAAACAATATCTAGTTTGGCTTTGGGCTATTGGCACGTAACCCGACCCGTTGGTTGCGGTATTATCGTATGAGTTTGCGATATTTAATTTATTATTCGACGCCGCGGCCGCGGGCCCGCGCGGGGAGCGTGGTGACGTGTCCCGTCCTCTCGGCTCTCGGCTCTCGAGTCTTGTCGCGCTAGCGCGGCTACGTCCCCGATCGCGTTCGATTTCCGCGCCGCCACCTGTGGCCTCCGTCGCGGCTGCCTCGCGCGCGTGTCCACGACCACGCGACCACGGGGCGGGCGTGCCGCGCCGTCGCGGCCCCGGCGCCGGCCTCGGTGGCCGTCGCGTGTCGCGAGGCTGCGTGGGGCCGCGCCGTATACGATGAACTGAACTCAGCGGTACAAGCGACCCCCACCCCGCTCCCACTTTTGGCGGGAAAGCGCTTACCCGGCCCACGCCGCGCGCCGGCACGTCGACACACCCACGATCCACTGGACTAGAGGACTACTGCGTCGCACCGCATGCCGAACAAAACTTCGCCCGTGAAGGTAGCTGCGCGCCGCACTCGATGCAAAACTTCGTCGTCGCCCGCACATCGTTGCTTGACGCCTCTGCGGCAACAGAGCTAGCCGCAACGCCTCCACCTGGCACGGCAGCCGCCGGCGGCGTGCGTGCCCGATCTGTCTCGCGGCTATTCCGGTTGTCGTCAGTGTCCACTGCGCTCGCCTTCCGCATGCTGCGTGCGCGACGTGCCGCGGTGGCTGCATCGACGAGCTCCGAGGCGTCGGCACATATGGCATCGGCAAAGTCATCAATGATCGCGGTCCCAAAATACCCCTGTGTATTCAGATCGCCTGAGGTTGCTGCGGCTGCCTCATTCAGCCAAATGGTCGTGGCGCCCGCCCGTCGTGCCGCCACAAGCTCTTTGAACTCCGAAGCGACGTGCACACAACCCACGATTCCCTGCAAGCTGCACGTCGCTTCGCCCACGACGACACCCGCATCATCGACGCAGAGCGGGGCGCCGAGCCGTACGACTCGCTCTCCGGCGCTCTCAAGCGACTCGAGCAACTCGAGCGACAAGTCGGCAGTGAGTGCGGAGGTGATTGAGACCACCGACCGCGAAGTGGAGGAGGCGGCCGGTACCCGCAAGGCAGTCACTTCACGCACGCACAATGCGAGCAGACCGCACAGCATTGTGCTTTGCCGTCGGCGCAGGACCATGAGGTCCATCTTGGGAGCGTGGATGAGGAATGGCGAGAGAAGCGCGAAAAGACCGTGAAAATGTCAGCGAAATCGAAGCGGGGTCCCACGACTCGACCCTCGCAGGGTATGAATACACTTCTTCACACTAAGGCTCTCCTCGGAGGCTCGCCTCTGTCGGGGCTCTGCGGCGGCGCGCGGCCTGACAGGTCTTGCGCGACACTGTTGGATGTCGCGAGCTTCCTCCAAGCGCAGCCGTTCATGGGAGGTGGATGTCTCGCTCGACGAGCTAGCAGAGTGGGAGGCGCTCGACCTGTTCATGCCCCAGCTTGGGGACGGGGGCAGCGCCGAGTCGCTGGTCGCAGCTGCGCGCGGAAGCTGCAGCGGTGCAACTCAGTGTGATGCGGGGCCGGGGGTATCGCACCCAGCGGCTGGGCGCTCGACTCATGCGGCCCAGGCCGCAGCTGCTGCCCTGAGCGCAGCGCAGGGAAGGTATGCAGCAGCTGGCAGCAACACCGTCCCTCTGTTTGCCAACTTCGCCTCCACATCCTCTAGCACAGGAGCGAGCGCGCCGGCGCTCGCCAGTGCGTGCGATAATGCTGCAGCGCTAGCGCAGTCGCTGAGTGCCAGTTGGCGGCAGCCGCACCAACAGCAACATCAGCACCAGCAGCTCCAGCACCACCACCAGCAGCGCCTGCAACAACACGCGGCTGCCGCGCATGCAGCCGGCCCCAGCTTGGCTCAGATGCCAAAGCTTCAGGCGCTTCCCATGGAGAGGGGCGTGTCATGGGGAGGCGAGCTGCTGCCCTTCGTGATGGACGATGGTGACGGCCTCATGGACCCATCGATGCTTGATGGAGCCGGGGGCGGCGGAATGGACGGCATGGCTGAGGAAAGCTCCACTGGTAAGGGCGGAGGGCATAAGGCGCGCTTCGTGTGGACTGGAGAGCTTCACCGTCGGTTCGAGGCCGCTGTGAACACGCTGGGTATTGACCAGGCCAAGCCGCAGACCATCTCGCAGCTGATGAAATGCGAAGGCGAGGGCGCACCGACGCGACAGAACATTAAGTCGCACCTTCAAAAGTACCGGCTGCTCATGCAGAAGCGTTCGACGGGCCACGACCCTGCGGATGTCGCGGGCGGCTCGAGCGGAGCGAGCGAGGGCGCAACGGGGAGCGCGGGCTCCGTGCCTGCCGTAGACGCGGATGTACACAAGGAGCTGGAGCAGCATCTTGAGAAGCAGGAGATGAATCTGAGGATGCAGATGGAACTGCAGACGAAGCTGCATCGGCAGCTGCTCGTGCAGCGCCAGCTACAGCATCAACTCGAACACTGCTTCCCCTCGACCGGCGACATGGCCTGCCAGGACCGCCAGCGCTATCAGGCGACCGTGAGCCTGAAGAATTCTCTGCGCGAACGACTGACGAAGCACGTCATGGTGCAGCAGGTCCGTGTCGCCCTGACAGATGCCTCGTGCCCCCCTGCTTGCCACAGTAGCAGCCGACACTCATGTGGGATGCGTGAGCGTGCGTTGCAACAGGAGATGCTGCAACACCTCGATAAGCTCGTCAGCAACGAGGCGAGTAAGCACGAGGCCGCCGATGCCGCCAGTGCTGTCGAATAGGGGCGAGGGCGACGAGCTAGAGGTGGAGCTGTGGAGCTGTGGAGCTCTACCTTGGAACTACAACTGTGCCATGCAAGAATGTGTGATTGGCATGCCACATGCATGGGCATGGAGGGGTCTGCATCTCTATCATCATGTTGCGCCACGTGCACAGGCCAGGCCTCTGGCCTTATACTTGTGGTCGTGGGTCACACGGCTGGGGCATGCATTGGCCGACATGATCATGTGCACCAACGTGGCGCGCATATGTGTGCGTGTAATGGCCTGCGAGCTGCGGTCTGGGGCCGATATTGCGCGCGCCGCCCGGGCACGATCGGCCGTCGGTGACGCGGCGGCCCGTTATCAGCGACCGTGTGACTTCGGTGACGACTCGCGGTGCGGACGTGGTCGCACGGCCCTCGCATGAAAATTGAGTTTCGAAATCGCGCGGCAAATGTGCGCGTGACGCCAACTCGTCAATAAATGTGTAGAGCTGTCAGCTGAGTTGGCCTAAAGCCCGGGGGCATTCCATTGGGGAGGGCCGCATTCAAGAAATTGATTCGTCTATTCGAATTAAAAGCACGCTCATGGTTCAAGACCGCGATTTGGCGCGAAGTTCGAACGATTCGGAATACGGAAAGCGTACCAAAACGCGCGCCGCGCGGCCCGGCCGGTTAGATAAACGAAACGCGCGGGGACGTCCGGGCGCCCGCGCGCCGGGCCGAGGACCGCCTGGCGCAAGATTTCGACCTATAGGGGGAGGGTTAACTTTGATCACTCAGGTAGTTACCCTATGTAAACCCTATGGTGGTTTCAACACATTGGATCCGGGGCCGCGGGGGGGCGGGGGGCCGCGGGGCGCGCGGGCCGCACGTCCACGCGCCCCGGATGCGGATCGGCGGCGCGAGCCAGACGTCGGACCGCCGGACCCCCGGCCACCGGCGGGCGGGGGCGCCACGACGGACTTCGACGGACCGGCACACGCATCGGCGCTACATCGGCGCGCGATGCCGTTCCACTGAGATTCGTTATTTCGGTTGCGTCCGCCGGCGCACACATTACCAGCGTACGGCTTACGCACGACATCGTTGGACGTTGGTCGTTGCGTTGTCATGCCGTGCCGACGTGCGACGACCGGACGCATAGCACATTCCGCCACCACACGCCTGATTTTGTCCGATTAACTATTAGCTTATAGGGGCCCCGGGTTGTACACATGTTTTGGAGTACTCTTTGTCTTCTCTTTGTCCGCTCTTTCCCGCCAACGCGAAGACCGATGTACGCGGGATCAGCACGGTGCGTACTTCCGCGACCACGAGCTATATACGTACAGAGCGCGGGCTTTGCGTCCCTCTGCGAGCAGTACCTCACAGATCTAGGAGGAGAAGCGCCTGGGGACGCGGCGCTGAACTCACGCAGGCAAGACTACTACAGCGGCTGCGACTCCACACACCTGCGCCACTGGTGCGAGAGAGCAGGGGGGCGCACGACAAGTTAGGCGAGCGTCAGCGCCGATGGCAAGCGACGCTTGCCTCGCCAAGCAAACGAGTAGGCGTCGTCTCTCAGAAGGAGGTAGTGAGAGCGTTTGTCTTCAATCGTGCAGTCGGATGGTTGATCCAAAAGCGGTTCCTCATCACAGAGACGTGACGCGCGTGTGCAGCATAAGTTCGCAGCATCAGATGTGCGTGTGCGCGCGCACCTCTAGAGGCGAGTCGGCTAGCGCCATGCCCTGCTTTCATGAAGCGCGCGTTGCCTCGCGGAGAGCAATGACGCGGTGGGCGTCGCAACCATCCGTCGCCTCACCGGTGGCGAGGATGGCGAGGGAGCGTGAGGCAAGTCGGCGGCAGGTGGCGACGACACAAGCTGAGGGGAGACAGGTGACGAGGCAGCGGCACCTCCGCCCATCCCTGCAGCGGCAGAAGCGGCGCCACCGATCGCGAGAAGCACAACGAAGGCCGCGAGGCACTGCTTCTTCTGGCGATGGCGCCCCGGCGGTGGCGGCATCTCGGTGCCTACATCAAGCTCTGCACCGAGGATCTCGTCGGCGCCATCAGACCGAGGGCTGCGCGCTGAGGGCTGCGCGCCGCGCTCGACGTCCGAATCATCGGCAGGCGGGAGGGGGTCGTCTGAGCCCACCTTGCCGTAACCCTTGGCTTTGGAGATGCTCGGCAAACCACCCTTTGCCGGTGGTTTGCCTGTGCTGAAGCCGGACCGCGCGCTGTTCTTGCCCTGCACCTCGTTCCGAATGGTGACGATCTGCCTTCGCGTAGTCTCTATGAACTCCTTGCGCGCGTTCATGTCTCCTTCGTCGAGTTGAAATTTGATGCGATTGCCCTCCACAATGCTCACCGTGTCCTCCAGGTCCTGCAGATCCCACTCAATGGCACGCAGGCCGGAGAGCAGCTCAGAGCTCGTCCACTCGAAGTTGTCACTCTTGCTGTCGAGCGACAGCCATTTTGTGTGCAGCTCCACCACTACCCGGACCGAGTTCTCCACCTCCTCGCGGACGGCGAGATACGGGTCTTGCATTGTGCACTTGCGCGGTCCGTGCGCGCGCGCTCCTTGAGCGCATCACGTACCGATGCAGAAGCGAGGTCGGAGGTGTTCAACACAACGCGTCAACTATTCATCATGTGTGAAGAAATACATGAAGAACAATCACGACGCTTTCGCTCCGGGGCCAGGTCGAAGTCTTGGGTGTCGAGCTTGGGATACAAGAACATGTCAGGTAAAAAGATTGCAAGTGGCTGCGACACGTACACATCGCACACGCGCGGAGGGCACGCAACCACCAACGGCCGCAGCGGACACGAGAATACAACACATACATATCACACTACAAAACGTCGAACGGCCGCCACAGGCACAGCTGGGCCGCGCCCGGGATCTCGATGCGCGGGAGCTTCTACGCGGACTCGCCGGCGCGCCTCACTCGCACGCAACGAGACCCCGACAACGCTCACACGACGCGCACGCCCGTCCATCCCATCCCAGCCTCGACCAAACCTAATCGCGGCACGTGCAGCTCTGCCATGAGCATCCCGTCCGCGCTCGTCATGCCAGCCCGATGTTGCGCACCATCCACTCGCCCTCCCCGCGTCGCCTGACCTCCTCAACGGGCGAGCGCCCGCGGTCGCTGCCCACCCGCCGCTCAAAAGCCGGGCGGGAAGTTATCGACCTGGCCTGTCTCGGAGACAGCCCTTCCCATGGTGTTGTAATCGATCTTGACGCGCAGGACGATGGGCTTCTGGCCGTGCATCGAGTTTGCCAATTGGAAGAGCTGCTTGACCGATCCGCTGCTGCCGGCCGTAACGGCCGTGCTGCTTGGGGGTTTCATTTGCAGCTGCATGTACTTGGGCACCGCCACCTGGAAGTTCAGCCCCTCCATGTCACCACCCGTCGAGTTGTTGAACGTCGCTTCGACTCTCGTCACCGAAGGGTTGGACGGATCCTTGGTCGCCATGAACATGATTTGCAAGCCGTCCTTGGACCACGCCTGAAAGCTGCCCGGCGGCGCCGCAGGCGCCGCGCCCATGCTCATTGCAGGGCCCCCCATCATCGCCATCATCGCGTCCATACCCGCGGGCGCCGCGGGCGCCGGCGCGGGCGAGCCACCGAGCAAACCGAGGAGGTCGTCCATGCCGCCGCCCATTCCAGGCGGCGGCGCAGGTGCCGCCGCGAATCCCATCGGAGCCGCGGAAGCTGCAGGAGCGGGAGCGCCGCCCATAAGGTCAGCGAGCAGGTCCATGTCGCCTGAAGGCGCCGCGGGCGCAGCCGGCGCCGCCGCGACCGAGGCCTTGGGCCTTGACTTGGAGGGCGATTCGCTGCCATCGCCGCCGGCGGCGAGGGCGGCCTCTGCCTTTTTGCTCGGATTGCGCTCCTTCTTAGTGAAGGCGGGCATGTGCTCGAGCACGTCGCCGCAGATCGAGGTCAACTGGAGCAACGAGGCGTACTCGACAGAGCGCTGCTGCAGCTCGAGGCTCATCGAGGTCGAGTAGTGCGCGAGCTGCTTGTGAATCATCGCGTGCGCGGGCGTGCCAGCCGGGAAGCGTGACGTGAGCTTCATGAGCGCGTTGATCGTGTACTCTTTGGTGACCATGTCGGCGACGGGGGAGCGCAGCACGCCGGCGAGCAGTTGGACCACCGTGTTTGGCTCGGGTGGCTCGGCCGGCGCCTCGCCGCCGGGGGGGGGCGGCTGCGAGATGAGCAGCTCACCGTACTCGCCCACGCACCAGACAGCCAACTGCAGCAGCACCGGCTGCGTCGTCCTCGCGGCGAGCGTGGCGCAGAGCTTGTGCGTCGCGTACGCCTGCAGGTCCGGGTTGCTCGTGATGAGCGCAATCAGCGAGCAGACCGTCTCCTCCGAGGTGAAGGACGTCGAGACGAGCAGTGTCTGGATGATCGTATCGACGTGCCACTCCTTGTCGGTTGCGTACTTCTCGACGACGTGGCAGATGCGCTGCGTGAGCTCGTCCTTGAACTCCACGTCACACGCCATCAGGTACGAGAGCAGCTCCTTGACGAGCACCTTGACGTTGGCCTCGTTGACGAGTGCGTACACGAGCTCGAGCGCGCGCTGCCGGATGGACGAGTCATTGTCCTTGAGGCAGTCCACGATCGTGTTGCGGTGTCGCTGCACCGCCTGCGCGTCCTGTCCCACGACCTTGTGCAGCGTGTTGAGGGCCACGTACCGGATGTTGTTATCGCGGTTGATGAGGAAGCGGCCAAGGATGTTAATGGCGAGCACGCGCAGGCCCGACTCGACCTCGATGGCCATGATCGTAAGCACGCACTCGTACAGGATCGCGTTGCCCGCATTCTTGGCGCTCTCCGTGTTGGTCGCCACCTGCGCGAGGATGTCGTTCATCTGGTCCGAGGTTTCGGCGTGGCGCGTGCCAAGGATGCGCAGCATGCGCAGGATCTCGACCTGCAGGAAGGGATCGACGATGCCGTGCACGTCGTGCTCGGGGGCATAGCCCGAGAGCACGAGGTTCTTCAGCGCCGCGATCAGCGTCGCCGTGTGCCGCCGCAGCTGGTCGACCATGCCCGGCTCGATGATACACATCTCGCGCATGAGTTTCAGCGACGTCAGCAGCACCGCATGGTTGCGCGATCCGAGCAGCGTGCCCACGCGGTCGACGTACGTGTCCACGAGCTCGGGGCACTTGCGCAGAATGCGGATCGAGCAGAGCGCGGCCTTCTTCGCAACGAAGGGGTTGGAGCCCACCATGAGCTTCTCAACCTCGGGTGAAAGGTCGCGGCAAATCTCAGCCGAGGAGATGTTGCCGATCGAGCAGCAAGCGAGACCGGCGATGTACTGGTTCTGCGCTTGCAGGTCGTTCTTGAGCGAATTTTCCACGAGCATGAGCACCTCCTGCCGCTCATCGAGCAGAATCATCAGCCCGAGGTAGCCGATGCGCTTCTCCAAAAACTTGTTGCCGGCTATCAGCTTCAGGCACTCCATCTGCCCCCAATGCGTCGGGTAGCCCAGCATGTGGATGAAGAGGAGCTTGGCCACGTTGCGGTGGCGCAGCTCGTTGCTCTCCTCCTTGAATGCCGTGCGGATCGACGCGCATTCCTTGTGGATGCACGCGCGCTCGTCGGCTTGCGTCTTGCAAGCACGAACATTGCGAATCAGCTCTCGCAGCCGGATGGACATGGCGTGCGGGCGGCCTCCGTTGGGCGGCGGCTAGGGCACCTGCGCAGGGAACCGTGCCGCGAGCGCGAGCGCGTCAGCCGTCGACGCGCCGAGGCGAGGCAAGCACCCGCAGGCATGCATCACACGTCGCAGAGACACGAAAAGGAGAGTGCAGAGCAGCCAGGTGTCCGCGGCGCGAGCGCGCCGGCAGGGGTGCGGCCAAGTAGCCAGCGAGGCGAGGTGCGGTCTGCAGGGACGTCTGAGGCCGTGATGCGCCTGGATCGGCAGCGTGTGCCACGAGTTGCGCCGCTGAGCCATTCGGGGAGCGCACCCTCTTAGGCACTTCGCAGACACAGAAAGCGCGAGTGTGAAGAACTCTGTGATTGAACTCAAAGGGAAAACTTTTAGGAGCCGCCGGTGCGCTTGTTTTTTGCTTCTCATGGTTCTCAAAAGTCGCGAGCGCGAGCTTCCAATTATAGCGCGATTGCGCACATGCTGTCTTACCCAGCAGCCGCAGCGCGCACCGCGCTCGCGCTGATCGTGTCCGAGGCGCGGGTGGGCCGCACGGTCGGTGGCGAGGGTGGCGGTGTTGTGCGCGCGCCCGGCGGCTACGAGGCCATCGAGCGATCGGCGAGCGAGGCGCTGCTCGATATCTTCACACGCTACATGCGCTCCATCGGCACAGCCTCTCGTCTGGCAGCCGAGCACGCAGGCCGCGCGGAATCCAATCTCGCGGACATGCTCGTCGGCCTCGACTCCGTGCGTGCCGCGCCGCCCCACGAGCTGCTCGCCTTCCTCAACGAGGAGGCGTCTGAGGTCGCCTTCCCGGGCAACTTTGCCGCCTTTCCGGTACCACGGCTGCCGCCTCATCTTCCGGCGACGTCGACCAACGCCGCCGTTGCCCCGGCGGGTGCAGCCGCAAACGCCGCCGCCGCCGCCGCCGCCGCCGCGCCGTCGGCAGCAGGCGCAGCGGCCGCTGCGCCGCCGCCACCACCGACGCCCAAGCACGAGGAGGTGCGGCCCGTGTACGTACCCGACTTCCTACCGCCCTTCCCCGAGAAGCGCACGTACGTGCGCACCGCGATGCACGCCGTGCGGGAGAACGACGCGCCCGCGGCCAAAAAGCGGCGCTCGAAGCACAAGCGCCAGGCGCAGGACTCGCTGCTCGCGCTCACGGAGGCCATGGCCTGTCGCACAGACGGTGATGACGGGACGGCGTCCCTGTCCGGGCCGGCGCCTCCGCCGCTGCCGGCGCTACCCGCCGACGATGACGAGGGCGCGAACGGCGATGCCGCCACAGCCGGCGACGAGGTGGCGGCGGTGCTGCGCGGCGTGCCCGATGGGCTAGCGACAGGCATCCCGGCCGTGCTCCAGAGCTCTGCCAAGCTCGAGTGCTCTGGTCTGCAGTCACCGACCGTGCAGCCCGCCGCCGTGGCCGGCGGCGAACCGATCGGCGCGGCTGCAGCAGTCACGGCCAATCCGCGTCAGGCGGCCATCCTCGGTCTCAAGCACCTGCACGGCCTTGACGGCATCGATGAGGGCAGGAGCGGTGGCCACGATGATTGAATGCCCCGCATGCTTGCCGGCGCCATCTTCCATCCGCACAATGCGACGTGGCATGGGCTGTCGAAGGGTGGCTGAGAGCTGCCTGTGGCGCGTGGGCGATACCGCCGATCCGACTCGACCGCGCTCAGGCTCAGCAGCGGGTAGCGGCAGGCACGCCACCGAGACACGGTGCGTGCACCGCACCCTCCACCCCCAGGCGCCCCTGCCACCCCTCTCACGCGCGAGTCGCGTAGTGTCTCTTGGAAGCGTAAACACTGTTTATTTTAGTAAAGCTCATGATGCGTGTGCGTGTGCACGCGCTCGCTGATCCTTAAAATGCTGCACGCCCCACTTTCGCATCGCTTGAAGAGCAGTGCCAAGAACACACCATTTAGCAGTGAGCCACAGTGTGCGGCCGAGCGTATTCTCCGGCATCAGCGCCTCGGGCAACGCGCTGCGAAGGGCCATGGGTGCAAGGCCGATCAGGAAGCTCAGTGCACCAAAACTCAATCCGATGCGCAGCTTCACAGGTACTGCTGACACCGCATCCTGAACTCGTTGGTAATATGATTGGCCGTCCGCTTCACTCGCTTTTGAGTGATGCTCGGTGATGGCGGCGCGGATCTTCTGTCGAGTTATGATGGCTTTCGTAACACGCACGCCGAATGCGGCTAGGCCAACTAACACGATCATCAAGCCCGTACTATCGAGCATTGCTCCGACGATCGCTGGGTCACGTCTCGAGCGATTCACATCTCGAGATTCAACGGATGCTCATAAGTACGGCGAGCTGGAGGGAACCGTGCCTAAATGTACAAGGCGCCTTGCGAACTCGCTGTCCGTAAACTGAATCTGACTTGACGAAACGCGCTGATCGTCATGCAGAGGGCCACCCTGTTTCTTCACCTCACCGTCGCCGTGTCAATCGCCGCGGCCGCACGTTTCGAGCTCACGTGCTACCTGGCACCCATAGACGCGGCTGGCCTCGACCGGCTGTTTTGGGCCGTATCAACGCCAGGCAATCCCGAGTATCTGCGCTTTCGCAAAAATGTGAGCACTATCGCAGCGCTCGCAGGCGGCACCGCAGAGAGTGTGGCAGCAGCGAGCGCGTGGCTGAGAGCGCACGGAGGCAAGAACATCACAGTCGCGCCGATGCGCCATCTTGTCACGGCCGGCTTTGATGAAAGCGCGCTTCTGGACGATGCGGCCAAGTGGAGCCCAAGAGGACTGCCTCGCTCCAGCCGCCCATCTGGCACCGCCATTGTGGCGCGCCGTGACTTCAATAGGCCAACGCTTGGCGCCTCGCGCCCACAGATGCGCGCAGCGGCGCCAGGCGGCTACTCGGTCGCCAATCAGAAGCAGGCATACGGCATCCCCATCGATCTGGCCGCTTCCAACAAGGAGACGCTGCAGATGGTCTGGGGGCCTGGTACCTTCGGCTATTCCCCGAGCGAGCTCGCGAGCTTTGCGAAGCGCGAATGCCCTGGGATGAACCTGGACAAGATCAGCTTTGACACTCTAAACCACGGCACGCCAGGCGGCGACAATTTTGGCGAGGGCTCACTCGACATCTCGATGATTGCCTCGTTTGGCATGAATATCAGCACGCTCGTTTCGAACACGAACACGTCCATGTCTACGGAGGAGGGTGACGGATTCGGCCTTGCGTTCCTCGATTTCCTGACGGAGCTCGCGTCGCGGAAGACGGTGCCCCACGTCCTGAGCCTCTCGCTAGGCAGCCTGTCCGCGTACTCGTGCGAGCTGCTCTGCACGAAGGCGGTCGAGACGGGTGAGGTGACGTTGAGCGAGTGCCAGGCGTACCTGCAGACCCAGCGCCAGGTGTGCATGTTCCAGTCGACCGCTCAGGCTGCTGCAATCAACGCCGCGCTCATGGCGGTGGGGCTGCGAGGTACCTCAGTCTTCGGCTCGTCGGGCGACGGAGGCAGCCACTGGTCCTTCGGGCCCTTCCACGGGGAGGGTAAGATGCCTCGGATCCTGAACCAGATTGGCTGCGAGTATCAATTTCCGGTGTTCCCTACATCCTCGCCATACATCGTGAGCGTGGGCGGGACTGATTGGAAGAATGGCGATCCGAAGAAGCCAAAAATGTGGTCGGGCTCAGGCGGCGGCTTCTCGTGGCAGTTTGCGCAACCGGCGCACCAGCAGGCGACTGTGGAGCGCTACCTGACTACGACCGCCGACCTACCGGCGAGTTCGTCGTTCAACGCTTCTGGCCGCGCATATCCGGACATATCGGCGGTGG
This sequence comes from Chrysochromulina tobinii, assembly GCA_001275005.1. Lineage (NCBI taxonomy): Eukaryota > Haptophyta > Prymnesiales > Chrysochromulinaceae > Chrysochromulina > Chrysochromulina tobinii. The sequence goes on along the minus strand of JWZX01003127.1, from coordinate 10,807 downwards.
CTGTCGAGGGCACCTCGCAGTCGTCGCCGACCTTCGCCGGCCTCTTCTCCATGATCGTGGACATGCGTTTGAACGCCGGCCTCGCACCTTTGGGCTTCCTTGGCCCGCGCATCTGGTCCGTTGCCCAGGCCTTCCCAGGCGAGGCGTTTGAGGACGTGACGGAGGGCAACTCGAAGACCAGCTGCCCCGCGGGCTTTCCAGCCACCAAGGGCTGGGATCCAACCACTGGCTGGGGCCGCCCCATCTGGGCTGGCATGGTGAAGCACTTTGCATCCGACTCGCATTCAATTGGCTATGTTTGACGTCGCGTCGCGTACTCGTGCGCGGCTCGCTGCTGCGTGCTGGCACTAAGTGATTTCAGTGTAAAGGTGGTTTCTGAGGCTACGGTTTGAAACGACGACGATATTCGCAATTGGATATTCGCCAACCCGCGCGGATAACACGATAGTCTACGCTACGAGATTACGTGACGCCGAGCGATACGGATCGCCCGACGCCCGTCGCCGCGTTCCCGGGTCGTCCGCCCCGCCCCACCGGCACCGCGCGCCCGGCACCCGTCGGTCCGACCCGCGGGGGGAGCGGCGCGCGCGGCCGCGGGGTCCGGTCCCGCGGTGACGCGGCCACTCCGCTCCGTGGGCGTGGCCTCCCTGCACGGCACACCGCACCGGCGCGGGACCGGCAACACGATGCTCGATGGCTCGGCCACGATGCGATGGGGCGCGTGCGTGGGAGGCACCGGCACCTTCGTACCGGTACCCGCACGGCGGGATCCGGGATGGGCAAAATAATTCCTAGATAATCATTTCCGGGAATCGCACTGCGGGGTACAGGAACACACGCGACAATCATGCCCGCGCCCACGCCGCGCCGTCATTGAACATTCTCCTGGACACGGGCGTCGACGGGCGCCCCCATGAGGCCTGACTTGTCCCCCTCCCCGCCCCGCATGCGCTGCGAGCAGTGTGCGAAACACGACACGACACGTGGGTCTCGAGAAGGGTCCGTCCATAGAGCCTGCCTCCCGTCTGGCACCCACACGCCCATCCCGCCACGGCCCAGCTCGCCACTGTCACACCGTCCTGCACGCACTTCAGTGCCGCCTTCAGGCTGAAGTTCAGCGCCGAGTGCCGAAGCCGAGGCCGAGATTATGGGCTGAGGTCGCACGAGTCATGCCAGCCCCTTGAGTCATGCCGGCGGCTGGCGGCCCTTGCGGCGTCCCTGGCCGCCCGTTGCCATTCATTAAATTGGCGAGCTTCGAGGCCGAGCGCGGCGACGTCATGGCACCAGGGGCGCCCAATGGTGGGGGCACGGCAGGGGCTGCTACTCCAGACGAGGGACGCCCGGCAGCGGCGCTTGCCGGTCGTTGCATGTAATTGGCGGCGTATGGGGGCACCACCGGCGCCGGGGCTGCCCGCGGCGAGGAGGCAGGCGAGGCGCCTAAGTGCAGCCGTGCGGCCGCCGCGGCGCGTGCAGCCTCCACCTCGAGCTTGCTGCAGGCGTGGCCGGCGCGGTACCGCTCACGCACTGCGGCGGCCTCAGCCTCAGCGGCGGCAGCGATGCGATCGCGCGGCGTGCTAGGGGGGGCAGTGGCGGCCCCGGGGGCGGCGGTGGCGGCGTTGGCCGGATCGACGCCGCAGCTGCCGACTGGCATATCGGAAGGCGCGTCGAAGGCCCTGAGCCACTTGGAGGCGCGCACCTCGGCCGCGGAGATGCGGTTGGCCGACGATTTGTTCAGCAGCTTTTCGAGCAACTCGCGGCATGCGGGCGAGAGGTGCGAGGGGATGCGCGGCGGCGCGGCGGTGATGTTGCGGCGTAGCTCGTCCATGTTCTTGCCCCAGAAGGGGTAGGCGCCCCCCGAGAGCAGGTTGTAGAGCAGTACGCCGAGCGCCCACACGTCGGCGGGGCCACCCTTGTGCGCGCGCTGCGTCGCCACCTCCGGTGCCATGTACGCGGGCGTGCCCTGCACCGACATCAGGAAGGTATCAGCCCCCACTTCGCGCGCCGCGCCGAAGTCGACGAGTCGCGCATTGCCCTCGGCATCGAGCACCACGTTCTCGAGCTTGATGTCGCGGTGGGTGATACCCTCGCCGTGCAGGTACACGACCGCGTCCACAATCTGCCGAAAGTAGTTGGCCGCCTCCGCCTCCGTCAGAGGCCGGCCGAGCTTCTTGACGTGAGCTTCAAGAGTGCCGCCCGGCGCGTATTCCATCTCGAGCTCAGTGCATCCAATCTTTCGACGCGCGAGCGTAGGCGCGATGATGTTCTCGTGCTGGATGCGCCCGGCGAGTCGCTCCTCGTTGAGCATGTGCTTGGCGACCGCCTTCTCCGCGCGTGCCTCCTTGTGGTCGTACGTCTTGACCGCGATGATCTGCCCATCGCGCCCGTGGGTCATGCGCACGCGCGCGAAGACTCCCTTGCCCAGCTGCGCGTTGGCCGGGTCGATGGGCTGCGGCGGTGCGTGCTTCGGCTGCAGCGGCACATTCGACTCGGGCGGCGGCGGCGGCAGCGGCGCTGGCGCCGCAGGCACCAATGCAGGTGGCGGCGGTGGCGGTGCGTGCGCGAATGCGGCGGGAGCGGGGGGCGGCGCCACGGGGGGCGCCGCCGCGGGGGGCGCGGCCAGCAGCATGGGCCGCTCGGTCGCCACCGCCATCGGCGCTGCCGGCAAGTTCTGGACGCGTTCGGCAGGAGCCGCAGGCGCCGCCCGCGAGGCCTCATCTGCGGCCACCCTCGAGGCCCCATCTGCGGCTGTCCTCGATGGGTCGTCGGTGCTCCCTCGAGGGGTAAGGCTGCTCACAGTGTAGATGCCCGAGAGCTGCTGCGACTGCCGTGATTGCTGAGACTGTTGCCACTGCTGTTGCCGCACCTGCTGTGCGAGAAGCAGCTGCTGCACCGACATCGGCGGCGCGTTTTGTTGCATCGTTGGCTGCTGCGGCGGCGCTGGCGGTGGCGGCTGAGGCTGCGACTGCTGGTGCTGGTGCTGGTGGTGCTGGTGCTGCTGCTGCTGCTGCTGCTGCGCGTGCTGCGCGTACTGCGGCGTCTGCGGCGTCTGCGGGCGCGTGAAGCAGGAGGGCGACGGCGGGGGAAAAGCGCCGGCGCCCTGGTACAGCAGCGCGCCCACCGAGTCGGGAGGCTGGCCAAGCCTGTTGGTTGCCGCCCCATGCGCACGCAATGTTGGCACCGCCATCTGCTGCGATGGCGCGGCGTGGACGCCATTTTCAAAGGTCGTGGGCGGTTGTACGACCGTATTGCCCGTGCCGTGGCGCGTGATCCTCGCCTCAGCGGCATCGCGCTTCGAGACAGGCGCGGTGAAAACCTTTCCAACACCGCCAGCAATGAAGGCGCCCCCCGATGGGCCCGTCGCTGGCCGAGCGGCAGGTGCCGCGGGCTTTGAGGCCATCCCTGAACCGTAGATGCTACTGCGTGACCCGCAAGTGACGCCCGAACCTGGATTGAGTGGCATCGGTCTGCCGACACTGCCGTTGGTGGGAAAACTGTCTTCGAACTTTCCTTCGACTTTACCAAAAGCCTGTACACAAATACCCAACCTTAAGACCGAAGTCAGGATGCGAATTGAGGCGGGACAAATTTCGTCATTCGCTTCAACTTTCGCTACTTCCTCCGCTTCCTCGGCAATCTCGCTCGCACGCCGAAGTGGCGGCCCCCTGCTGTCGTCCCATTCTCTCGCGTCTCCAACATATAATGCAAAGCATGAAAACGCTATGGACGTTCCTCGCACTTGTGGCGCAGACGCAGCTGACGCGGGCCGAAAGCGCTGTGGACTCCCTCCGGAGCGCAGCAAACAGCGTGCCCTCCCTCGAGCAATGCTCGGGCAGCATGTGCGGGCTGCGGTTTGGCCCGCCACGGCCGCAGCTGCCGCTGCAGCGCAGCCCCCAGCTCATGCACCTGCAGGGGCTCGCTCGCACCCTCAAGCTGCAGGGCGGCCACGTCGGAGGCGCGCTCGAGTCCATGAAGGTGCCGCTCGCATTCATCGGCTGGTATGTTTTGTCGATTGTTTACTCGCTGCTCAACAAGGAGGTTCTGAACGTGTGGCAGTTCCCGGTAGTCTTTTCGGCCGTGCAGCTGCTCGTAGGCGCGCTGTGGATCGGCGCGCTGTGGATGCCGCTGCCCACATTCGGACTCAAGGCCCGCCGCTTTGCACCCGTGCGCGAGCCACCGCGCCTGACACGGGCCGAGCTGAGTCAGGTGAGCATCGTCGCGCTGTGGCTTGCGCTCGGCCACGTCCTGTCGACGGTCTCACCCGCGTATGGCACCGTCGCCTTCACCAACGTCGTCAAGACGCTCGAGCCTCTCTTCACATGCTTCTTCTCTGCCATCTTCCTCAAGCAGGTCTTTTCGGTGCCGGTGTACTTGTCGCTCGTGCCGGTCATCTTCGGCGTGGCGCTCGCATCCGCCAACGAGGTCTCCTTCTCGATGATCTCGCTCATCTCGGGGCTGCTCTCCAACGTGTGCTTCGCCCTGCGCGCCATCTCGGCAAAGCGAGTCATGGGCAAGAAAGTTGGAGACAACCTCGACGCGCAGAACCTCTACGGCGTGCTCACGATCGTCGCGCTCGTCGCCATCGTGCCGCTCGCGCTGCTCGCTGAGGGACGCACCATCGTTGCGGGCACGCTCGCGACCGTCGAGAAGGTCGGCCTGCAGCGCTTCCTGCGCATGCTGCTCTACTCGGGCCTGTCGCACTACACGTACAACGAGTGTGCCTTCCTCGCACTCGACTCTATCCACCCCGTCACGCACGCAGTGGCGAACACGATCAAGCGCGTCGCCGTCATCGTCCTCTCAGTCCTGTACTTTCGCAACCCGCTCACGCTCACGGGCGCACTCGGCTCAGCGATCGCCATCGTCGGCGTCATGCTGTACTCGATCGCAAAGGCGACCGACAAACCGCCGCCAACGACGCTCGCGACAGCCGCCAAGGGACGCCCATCGAGCCGAAGCGAGCCCAAGAAGCGAGTCTGAGACGCAGGAACAGCAGCGGGCGGACCTCGCGAACTTCTGTCTGTAGATGACCACAGACGATCGTGGGTTCGTGGCGGACATGGAGGCGGACCGCGATCGCTTGTGTCCTATCGAGTCCATTTTTGCGTGCTTATAGGCGCGATGGCGGCGTCGGTTGGGTCGCGCATGATTTGTGGAGACTGTAATGGCGTGCTGGGAAGCCCAGAGTGGGCTTTTGCAGTGCGCGAAGATCCACTCCATGTAAGAAGTCATCTCGGCGATTTCGGGCAACTTGGAGATCGCCATCAACTCTCCGACCCATTGTGGCTCGTGTCCGTAGACGACAGTCTCCCTCGACCGAGCCGCGACAGATATGAATGCAATGCGCGGGGTGCTGTCGACGGCGCTATGGCTGACGTGCACTGCCGCGCTCACTCAGCAGCCGCTCCGCCCTGGAACGTTGCATCTCCATGCACCCGCTCCACGCCATCCACTTGCGAAGAGCAGTGCGAGCGCCATTGCAGTGCTAATGAACGCCAACCAGCCACGCACCTCAAAGTCGAGCAGAAGCAGCAGCAGCGCTGAGCCGCCGGCCGCCGGCAAGCCGAGACGGCTGCGTGCGCTGGCGAGCGATCTGCAGAAGATCCCCGCGTCCACCGATGTCACTGCCTTGGGTGAGATGCTCGCACCATACAACCTCGTGCAGAACAATTTCACGACGCTCTTGCACACCTTTAAGAAGCGGCAAAAGTGGCGGGTGGCCAGCCTGCTCGCAGATTGGGCCGAGACGCCCGGCTGCTCGGTGCGGCTCACCGCGACGCACTACAACCTGCTGATGGCGGCGTGCGTGAAGCGCGCGCCCAAGCGTGCACTCCAGATGCTTGCGCGCATGCGCGTGCTCGGCATCTCGACCAACGTCGTGACACACAACACGGCGATGTCGGCCGCCCTCGCGCTCGACGACCCGCGCGGCGCACTCAAGATGTTTGAGGAGATGCGCTCGCTCGGCATCGCGCCGACAACCATCTCATACAACACGGCCATCTCGGCTTGCGCGCGATGCGTGGACGGTGAGCTCGCACTCTCGCTCTTTCGCGACATGGAAGCGAGCGGGCTCGAGCGAAATACGGTCACGTACACGGGGCTCATCCACGCGTGCGCGGAGTCGATGCAGCTCGATAAGGCGATGGCGCTCTTTACGTACATGGACGTTGTCGGCATCGAGCGCAACCTCGTCACGTACTCGGTCGCCATCAACGCATGCACGCGCAACGGCCAGTGGGAGCTTGGGCTGCAGCTGCTGCACGAGATGGCGCGAAAGGGCATCCAACCCGACACGGTCGTCTTCAACGCAGCGATCACCGCGTGCGAGAAAGGGCACGCATGGGATACAGCCCTCCGGCTGATGGCGCAGATGCGCCAGATGGGCCTGAAGCCCACAGCGGTCACCTACGGCGCTGCCATCTCCGCGTGCCAAAAGGGAAAGCAGTGGCAGAAGGCGCTGGCGCTGCTCGCGCAGATGTCGGAGGAGAAGGTGAAGCCGAACACCATCGTATACTCGGCCGCCATCTCCGCGTGCGGCGCGGCGGGCGAGTGGGAGGCGGCCCTCGGACTTCTCCAGCAGATGGACACGCTGCGCATCCCGCGCAACACCATCTGCTACAACGCGGCCATCCAGGCGTGCGCCAATGGCCTCGCGTGGCAGCACGCGCTGAGCCTCTTTGACAGCATGAAGGCCGAGGGCGTCGAGCGCGATAGGGTGACGCATAACGCCGTCGTCCGCGCATGCGAGCGCGCCGGCCGGTATCAGGAAGCATTCGACGTGCGCATGAAAGCAGCGGCGCTGAACGGCGGCGCGGGCGGCGGCGCGGGCGGCGGCGCGGGTGGCGGCGCGGGCGGCAGCGACGCGATGGAGGAGGAGGAGGAGGAAGAGGAGGAGGACGAGGACGAGGAGTGGCATAGCAGCAACGCTGCGGCCGACGACGGCAGGCAGCTGCTAAGGGACCAACGCTGATGGTCTGAGCACAGTGTTGAAACACCATAGGGTAACTACCTGTGTAGTGAAACCCTCCCCTAAGGTCAAAATCTCACGCACCACAGGTTCGAGGTTGAAATAACGCACTGGACACTCCAAGGGACCATGTCCATAGCGGTACGGTACGGTAGAACCGCGTTGATAACCATGGTTAATCGACAACGAGTTATAACCGTCCGCGTGCGGTGCGGCGTATATTACGATACGTGACCGCTCGAGCGCAGTGACCCCTCCCGCCTAAGGTCAAAGTTCGCGTGACATGGTGGTGTCCAGCCAAACTAATCTCGTTCGCACCTGAGTCGGCTGTTGACGTCGCCCTTCCCTCCGCCAGACCGCAACACATCCATGGAGGCCACCGGCCACCGCTGACACTTGACACCACTCCCCAGCACCCCAGGTCGGCCCTCGGCCGGCCGCGCCTCAAGCGCCCCTTGAGCACCTCGTGCGAATCGCCGCCAAAGATCTTTTCGGCAACGCAGATGCGGCAGTATCAGCTGAGCGCCCGCACGGACGCGCTGCTTCAACCGGGCTGCGCGACGTCGACTGGCTGCTTGGGGGTGGTCTCGTGACGGGCGAGGTGAGAGATCTTTGGAGGGCCTAGTGGATATGCCACGTGGAGATACGCCAATCGGCGAACGGCTGTCTCGTCTGATCGTGAACCCCGCGACAGCCACGGGTGACCTGCGCAAGGTGCAGCAATAGGCGCGCGCCGCTCTGTCGACGGACGCACCCGCCGACGCTCCTCCATCGCTGGTCGTCAAGGCTGCATTCGAAATTGAGGATGCGTCGCGCTGGGCGGCGGTCTGTGCCCTCACGGGGGCCCCTCATTGTACGTGGCACAGTCGACGGGAAGCATCCTTGGCGAGGTGGGCAAGCATTTTTCTGCAAGCGGCATGCCGCACCGGGAGCCTGGCAGCGTCGCGGGGCGATTTGCGCTGCCAGAAGAGGTCGATGCCATCCCTTGCGCGACAGGCTCAGAAAACAATCTCGTTGCTGGGACCAGCGCGTCTGCCACACATTTCATTTCGCGGGCACTGTGATACCGTACTCATTCAGCTGCTTGTCCTTTCGCTGGAGCTCAAGGCGAGCTGTGGCTAGCAGCACGCATGCGCGATGCATCAGGTCTCTGAGCGCCGCGCGTGATGCTCGCTCCTCGGACTGTAAGGCCTGCAGCTGGGCCTCAAGCGCTTCGCGCTCATTGACGACCTCCGTCAGCCGCCCACGTAGCTCGATGGCCGATGGTAGCTGCTTTGGAGCCGCGTCGAGGTCACCGTAGAGGTCGTCGAGGTCCATGTTGCGCGCGCACGTGAGCGAAGAGTCGCATGTGTCTGCACAGCGATCAAGGCTGTGAAACGCTGACTCTTTTTCCGTTTTTCGTGTCACGGCATGCCTTTTTCGTTGAATGTTTTGGGGGGGCAGCTCGAAGAATGTTAAACTAGCAAGGCCAGACGCCACAGGTCCGCGTCCGGCCCCAGAGGGCACAGCGCTCTCGAGATGATTATCTCAATATCTCGTGAGGTATTTTACCAATTATCCCTTGCCAATTATGCACAATTGTATTGTACTTGGCATGCAGCAACGCATGCAAAACGGCATGTTCGCGGGAGTAAAGAAAAGCATCGCGGCTCGTCGCACTTCGGGCAGGTGGCGACGAAGAACGAGTGGAGAACAGCAACAACAACAATCATAAAGACCGTGGAGGTCCGAGCGAAGCGGCGCAAGTAAGCGAAGGTTCTTTTCCTTTGCCCACTCGCCGTACAGCTCAATCAAGACTCAACCGTTCACGACCGCTGTAGTATTCCTTGCCGTCATATTCCTCGACGGCCACTGAGGATCTGCATTCCACCTCCTCCTCGTGCCAGGCGGTGGCATGGGGATGGGGATCCCCACACTCGCAGGCGGGCTGTTATCGCCATTCTCGTCGGGCTCCCAGTTGAAGGACCCGGGATCGCCGCTGAGCATCTCCGCGTCCTCCCTCCTGAATCGGAATCCAGAGATGGGCCTGGAGCGGATAAACACGTCTGAGTCAAAGCCATGGTAGATCCTCTGGCCTGGCTTGAGAATGCCGTTAGGGTACCGCTCGCCAGCTCCAAAGTTTCGGATGAACTGCGCCGCTAAGCCGCCTGGCTGATTGCGCTCCTCACAAAAGCCCTGGCGGTAGTACACGTAGTGCTGTGCCAAACGCGGGACGTAATTGATCTTCCGACCCACGCCGCCGTATTCGGCTGTCTGCCAGGTAAAGCGATCCCGTCCACAGCGGAAATCGGCAAGGTACCCAAGCTGCTCATCTTGCACGTAAAACTCAAAGTGCATGAGCCGTTGCGCAAGGAAGGTGACCGACGGCGGCACGTGGTTGGTCGGCAGTCGACAATCGAAGGTGCTCCAGTACTCCAGATGCCGGAACTGGTCGAAGAAGTCTGGCAACGAGCCGGACAACCGATTGCTCTCCAAGTCGACGCGCCCGAGGTTGGTCGCGTTGCCGAGCTGTATTGGAATGGTGCCTGAGATCTGATTCTGCGCAAGGCGCAGGTACTGCAGCCTCGGAAGGGAGCCGAGCTCTGTGGGGAGGAAGCCCGTCGTGTGGCTCGCCGTGACGTGCAAGAAGATGAGATTGGACAGCTGCCCAAGCTCCGAGGGCAACGCCGCTTGCAAGTTTGTATCCGTGACCTGCAGCACGCGCAGACGTGTTAGCCTTCCGAGCTCTGTAGGTAGACCCGTAAGACCTGAGAACCCCGGCACACGTCGAAAGACGGGGACCTCCAACGCCCGGACCTCTGTGGAGTTGGATGCTCCATCCTCGCCTTCAGGTGACACAACCTGCCCTGTGACGGTGTCAACGGTGTAGTTGAATCGTTCGATCGTGCGATTCCATCGGGGCAGAGGGACGCCTAACAACGGATTCCCGTTCAACTTTAGATCCTCCAGCCAGGTGTGACGGCCCAGCTCGGTCGGGATGGCCCCAGACAGACGATTGTTGTTCAGATTCAGTTGGTGGAGCCTTGTGGCAAGTGGATTGGGCCTGTACAAGCTGCTTCGTGCTCCTGTTGCGATGTCAAAGGGTGACGTCAGTAAACTGCGGTTGCCAAGGCTGCCAAGCTGTGTGGGGATTGTGCCAGAGATGCGGTTGTTGTTCAAATTGAACATGTGCGCGTGCTCGAGGAGACCGAGCTCGGTGGGGATAGTGCCAGAGATGTTGTTGTCGCCCAGGTCGAAGATACTGAGCAGCTTGAGCGTGGCGAGTGCAGGGGGGAGAGTGCCGCTGAGCGAGTTGGACCTGAGCTCAATCCGGCTGATCCGGCCGAGTTGGCAATTCTCGCCTTCGATACCCGGGTCGCAAGGGTCTCGGCAACCTGCTCCAAAAAAGTGCTTCGATGTCTCAGGCCATTCGGTGGGCCAGCCATGGCTAGGGAGCGAGCTGCACGGGTCTCCCGCCGGGCCGTAGACCTTCCAACCGCGGTTGTCGCTCCATTGTGCGCCATGCGTTACCTCATAGAAGTGCTGCAATGTGCGAAGGTCGTGCAGGTGGACAATCAAGGCGGGGGCGAGCTGCTCGCCGTGCCGCACCGCTGTCGGATCAAAGGTTCCCAGAGGCGGGTATGGTGGCGGGGAGGGAGGTGGAGGGGAGGGTGGAGGACGTTGGGTGGGGGCGAGTGGCGGTGGGCGCGATGGGGGAGGCGCGGGCGGAGGTCGAGGCGGCTTTCGAGGTGGCGGCGGAGAAGGAGGAGTGCATGGAGGCGGCCATGGGGGCGGTGGTATCGGAGGTGGAGACGGAGGCGGCGGCAAAGGTGGCGGTGGCGAGGGTGGCGGTGGCGACGG
>JWZX01003126.1:0-15967 GCA_001275005.1 Chrysochromulina tobinii | reverse complement strand
CGGCCGCCGCCGCCTCGGCCGCCGCCGCCGCCGCCTCGGCCGCCGCCGCCTCGGCCGCCGCCGCCTCGGCCGCCGCCGCCTCGGCCGCCACACGCTCTTCCTCGTCCCTGCCATTGTTGTCCTCGTCATACTCGTCGTCCTCGTCGTCGTCCTCGTCGTCGTCGTCCTCATCCCAGTCCTCCTCGTCCTCCTCGTCCTCGTCCTCCTCCTCCTGCCCCTCCTCGTCGAGCCGGTCATCCGATCGCCCATCGGCCCCATCCGTCCGAAAGACCTTTGTTCGCCTATCCGTCGGCATGACCGAGCCCGCCTCCTCATCCGCTGCCTCATCCTCGACGCCATCCTCCATCTCCTCGTCCGCCTCATCAATCGCCTCTTCCACAGCATCCTCGGTATCCTCCTTCGCCCCCAAAGCAAGCGCTTGCCCCTGAGCTGCATCCTTCTTCGCCGACGTCGCCGCCGCCATCGCCGCCGCCGCCGCCGCCGCCGCCGCCGCCGCCGCCGCCGCCGCAGGCTCGCCACCGCTCTGACGCGGCATCTCCCTTGGAGGCATCTGCGCCTCCATCGCCGCCCCCCCGCTCGCGGGGCTCTGAGCAGCCACCACCGAAGGTCCTAATTGGCACAACAGCACCGCCACGGCGCTCAGCAGAGAAACCCCTCCCCAGAGCAAAGCCTGCGCGGCGACGGCGCCAACGGCCGAGGCGGGCTCGCCTCCGGAGAGCGAAGCGCTTGCTGCGGCGCCCACCGAGCACGCGCTGCTCGATGAGGCTCCGCGCCACGCGTGCACGAGGAGTGCCGCAAGCGTTAGGAGCGGCGCGGGGGGCGGGCGTCGCGCCGATGAGGGGGGCGAGCGGCGCAAAGGCCGTCGCGCCGCCGAGGGCGCCCGCGAGAAGAGCGGTCGGCAAAGCCGACGATGCAAGGGCAAGCAGGCCCATGAACACGATCAGTGCCCCGAGCGACGCGCGCACACCCTCCGACCGAGAAGTGAGACGCCCAGCCGACGGCGCCGGTCGCAGCACCGCCCGCACCAGCCCAAGCACCGGAGCGCGCGCGGCGGCTATGAAAGCAAGTCCGAGGGCAGCTCCAAAGGCGAGCGAGAGCGCTGTCGTGGTACCAAAGAGTACAGGAGGCTCGGAGCCAAGTGCCCCAAGCCCTCCTCTGAGTATCCATGGCAACACGCCGTCCGCCTGCGTGATTAGAGGGACGAGGAGGGAGAAGAGACCCAAGGACGAGGTGGCAGAGGAGGCGCTGGTGGCGCCTGCCCGCCCGATGCTGTGGACGGCAAAGGCAAGTGCGGCGACGGCGACGCCCCGAGAGCCGCCGAGCACGAGCGCGATGATGCCGCAGACGAGGGCGGGCGCCACGCTGAGCGAGCTGCTGCTTGCACCGTCGGTGGGTGTGTAGGTGGGCGTGTTGATGGGTGCGAGGGCGGCCGTCCATGCACCGAGGCAGTGGCACGTCCCCACCAGCCACACGGCCGCGTCGTCCGGCGACAGCAGCGCACAGCTCAGCAAGGCGAGCGCGCTGCTGATCAAGGGTGAGAGCACGGCCACCCGCCGGTGTTGACGAGTGGCCGAGGCGGAGGCGGCGGTGGCGAGGGCACCTCCCTCAAGCGCTGCGCCAGCACCGCCGCCCGCGCCCTCACCGTCGGAGCTCACGAAGGAAGCGAGCCCCACTCCCACAGCCGAGGCTGTGTACAGCCACACTGCCAAAGCCAAGTGGGCAGGGCTCGCACCAGTTGCGAGGGCGGCGAGGAGGGGTGGCAGCTGCTGCGCCGCGGGCGAGGTGGCCGTCGAGGGAGGGGGCGTCGAGGGCGCTGTAGCATCCTCCACGGCGCTCGGTGCGGCGCTCGGTGCGGCGCTCGGTAGCAACTGGCTGAGCAAGGCGCCGACGCCGGCGGAGGAGAGGACACGTGCAGCCAATTGCAACGTGCAGACGAGCGCATCGCTCCTTGACACGTCCCCACTACTGGCCAGCACGGCGGCCGCCTTGCGCGCTGCGGCAGCTGCCGCGGCCGCAGCCGCCGCGCGTCCGTTACCTCTGCTGAGGCTCTTTGGCGCCGCGGCCGAGGCTGCTTTGAGGGCGGCGCTCACGACCGCCACCTTGGCAGCAGCGGCGCCCGCTGGTTGCATCATCGCAATGAGCATCGGCGCGACCAACGCCAAGAGGAGCACGATGAGGGCGGCAGTGACTGCGGAGCTCCGAAGGCTCGCGCGCCGTGAGAGATCGCCCATGTCTGTCGCAAGGGCAGCCGGCAGCGCCGCCGCAACCGCAGCACCGGCCAACAGACTGATAGCACTGAGGGGAGCGCTCGCGCCGTCACCTCTCAGCGCGAGAGCCGCAACCACGAGCAGAGCGCACACACTGTACACCATTGTGCGCAGTAACCCACTGCCTTCCGCGCCATGCCTCGATGGCGCGCCAGCAGCCTTATGGCCTCCGGAGAAGAGGGCGAACAGCAAGAACAGTACCGCCGTCGCCAGCGCCGGCGTTCCAGCGGCGAACAGCACTCCCGAGTCGTGCACGTCGGCGAGTGCCCCACCGCCGCGGAAGCGGAGCGGCTTCAAATTCCGAAACGATGGGAGCGGCGCGGCGCGCACCAGCGACACGCGCTGAACCATGTGTGGAGGAGAGTGCGAGCAATCTCGATCTCGATAGGTTCCTACTCTTCATGAAAGTTTAGACCGTTTCATCCTTGTAACGTCTCGAAGCATATTTCCGTGAGTCCAGTGTGTCACGGGCGGTGTCGTCGTACAGTAGCTGCAAGAGCTGTGTTGGTGTTGCACACGTGTGATGCCGTTGTGTCGGAACCGACGAAACGAGGTATACACGAGAAGGGGGTGAGAAGCCGACTGCCGAGCAATTGCTGCCGAGAGACACAGTGCGGTGCATGGTCGACCCGCTCGCTCCATAAGGAATGTTCAAAGTGTACCCTAAGAGCTTAATTGATAGATCCGACGCGCATTTGTCTCATTCCATCGAAGAGTAGACCCTGTGGTGGAAAGGGCGGGCGGACGCTCGGGCACACATCCACACGGCGCGTGCTGAGCCGCACGCTGCTGGCACGGGATGCGCACGGAGCAGGGAGCACGGAAGTGAAGGCCGCAGGTTCGATGGCGGACGCTCGCGCACTCCCAAAACCACGTTATGGGCAGCTTGACCTCGCCGTCCTCGTCGCAGAACTCGGGCGGGAAGGCGACGACGGGCACCAGCTGGTTGCCGTCCGCGTCGGGCTTGACCAGGAACTTGAGCGCCTCGTGCACTTCCGCCAACTCGAGCACGCCGTTGTTGTTCTTGTCAAAGTGGCGGAAGAGAACCTCGCAAAAGTAGCGTGAGAAGACCTTGGCCGTGAGCACCTTGACGCCATCTTCCCTGTCGTCGGCATGCACCAAAAACTGATACTCCATGGCCTCTAAGACGTGCGGCGCGAGTTCGTCCACGCCAAACTCCCTGGTCAGCCCAGCCTTGAGCTCCTCGAGCGTCAAGCCGCCTGAGCTGTTCACATCCATCTGCTTAAAGGCATAGCGCACACGACCAGGCGGCCTCGTACGGTCCGCCGGCTTGAGCAGCGTGCCGACAGACGGCTGCCTCTGCACAGGGACATTGGACACCGTGGCCGCCTCAACCTCCGCTTCGTCCTCCAAAGGTTCCTCGACCCCGGCCACTGCCCTTGGTTTTGACCCTCAATGCTTCGGCCAGCTCCCTGCCTCCGCCTCAGCGATCTCCTTGGCCTTCTTCGCAGCGGCTGCATCAGACTCCGCCTGGGCCTTGGCCTTGGCCGCCTGCTCCTCTGCTGCCTCTGCGGCCGCCTTGGCCCTCGCCGCTTCTGCTACCGCCTCAGCTCTGGCCCTTGCCTCGGCCTCTTCCCTCGCCTTCGCCTCTGCTTTTTCCTTGATCCTCTTGGTAGAGGCGGCCTCCGCCTCCGCCTTGGCCTTGATCGCCGCCGCGTCTACGTCTGCTATAGCCTTGAGCCTCGACGCCTCTGCTGCCGACTTGGCCGCAAATCTTGGTGTGGCGGCCTCAACTCGACTGTCGGGCATGCGTCGCCTCGAGGACTCGAGGATGCGTTTCGAGCGCGCTTGCGCCAACGAGTGTGTAGCTATGGCATGGTCGCGGGTCCAGTGTGTGGCAATCGGCGGCGACGCCGCAGCGTGAATGTCGGGCATCACGACCGGCTTGGGAAGGCTTCGATCCCAGTCGTATCGAGCTGTGATGATCGGACGAGGCATGGTCAGAGCGCGGGGTTGGCGCGGAGAAAAGGCCACCAGACCCAAAAAGTGCTCGCGCCTCTCAAAAAGTTCATAAACGCCAGGACGACGCTTGGCTGTCTGGGCAAATTGTGTCACCGATCACAATAGTGAGTCGAGGACCGGACTGATGGAGCGGACTAATACCACGTACTGACCGACTGACTGATCATCTGATGAGAAATCATGTGAGAAATGAGGGTCTGTCTCTGATCTGAGCGCCTTTGACGCGTGGCTCAACGCGTGCGTGTGAGCGCTCACACCCCACCTGCATGCACCTGGTTGACGTTTCAGCTGTGTTGGATATGTCGATACGACACCCGGCTCGCCAGCCTTTGGCTCCATCTTCTGCTCTCACGTGTCGCTCATGAGCGAAGACACCTGTGGCTCACTGGCTGGGCTCACTACGCTCCCCATCAAGCCTTGCAGCTCGGTCTGAGATCTGATTCAGCTCCAGATGACTGAGTGGCCTTGCGGCTGGTCTGCAGCGTTTGGTAGGCGTCGTGCCAGCACGCGACGCCATCTTCGGTCGGGGAGCATTGAAGAATCCTTGCACCTCAAGGGCGGCGGCCGCCTCGTCTCCAGCGCGCGCGCGCACAAAGCCTGTCCACTGCCGTTCGTGTTGCACCTGCAAGAGACGGTTGATGGCGAGCACCTGAGCTCGAAAGAGCTGCTCACTCTCCGACCTGACCAGATCCTGCTGATGGAGGTCCTCGACTACATTGAACCGAGGCGAGATGGGCCGCGGCGATATCGGCCGCGACAACACCAGCCGTCTTGGAGAGCGTTGCCTAGCCGTCTCGGCGACAGTGGCTTTGGACGGTGGCCTTAAGGATGCCGCCACGGCACCACGTCGTCGCTGTGAGAGCAGCCGGGGTGAGGCCGGCCGGGGTGATGGCGGGGGCAGCGGAGGCGCGCAAGGGTCGCGGTGATGATGGCAGTCGGCGTGGCGATGGCGCCTGGCCGCGTGGTGACTCGGCATGCACTTGGAGTTCAGTCTTCGAGCCGCTCGGCATCGGCGAGATCATCATGGAGTCGCCCTTGGGCAGGACGGCTTTTGTGGTGGTGCTGGTGCTGGTGCTGGTGCCGCTGCTGGTGGGGCTGCTGCTCGCTGGCGCCGGCGCCGCAGGCGCAGCCAAAGGGTCGCCGCTTCCGCTCAACAAGTGCCACAGTGGTCGCCGCTGGTTGGAGCTAGGGTCTCGAATGCGCGCCAGGTCCAGCTTTGTGATCACTGGTGGCTCAGCTGCCACTCGTGGCCGCGCTGTGTCTGGCGGACCCCAAAGAGGACAGTCGTCAGATACAGCTTGCGGTGTCGGTGCTATCTCGAGTTTCGATACCCATATAGGAGACGCCATGCACGCGGGGCGCTCGGGTCGGGTCATGGACACACGGGGAACACAATCGAATTCCTCGTGCGCGTTCTCGAATACCGATACAAGGAGGCGCCGTAGCGGTCGTTCGAACATGTGTTCGAGGGTTGGGGTCTCAATATCTTATCTCGACAGACCAGCCGAGGCTACGGGCTGCCGCGGTAAGCCAGCCGTGAACGGCTACCCCCGACCCGGCAAACAGCCGAGGCACACAAGACATACAACACACGGGACACAGTGAGAACATGATGGGAGGTGAGAGACCCTCATATATTGCCTCTACACGCACGCCCAATGTATCCTTTGGGCGCCCTGGCGGATCGATGAGCAAGTCGATGAGGACGGTCCCTGGTGCGCGGGTCCTCCGACACGCGTGCGAGCGCAGCCGACCGCGACGACGAGCTCGTGAACCGAGAAAGGTCGCCAATCCTAAGCGTCACCGGCTTCTAGTTTCTACCTTTGTTATTACATGTAGACGTCTGGATTACAAATGTAGGGTCTAGAATCTCGCTTGATGATTCCTTCATCAACGTTCTTGTCGCGTTTGCAAAAAGTGTGAAGTGATCTCACAACACCAAATACTTTCTGTGTCGCGACGGCGTCTTCTAACTTCAGTTCTGGCTAGACGTGCATGCTATTTGGTGGATTCAGAATCACGAGGTCTCTGGAAAGCCCGTTTTTGTCTTTCAATGAACGCACTCGCACAGGCGGGGGCGGGACGTTCGCTCGAAACGGATGGTCGATGCGTCGAGCCCTAGTCGAGCCCTCCGATTGACTGCTGCCTCAGCCGTCGCTGCCGTCGCAAGCGGCGCTTCACCGTTGGTCGAGCAAGAGGCTCTGGCACCTGCGCGCGAGCAGGCCCGTGTTCTCGTGCGCCGTCTCGGCCCTGATCCCACCAGAGCGGCCAAGTGGATCAGTGCCGAGGAGTGGATCGCTGGCGCGGCAGCAGAGTGGAGCCTCGTCGACCCCGTGATGAACGCGGTGTTGGCGGACGATTTCAGCAAGACCTTTGACGGATCGACCGATGGTGCCCTGGAGCTCGAGGAGCGCAACACTCCCCTGCCGATTCTGCCGCATCGCCGATCGGCGCACATGAACAGCACCCTGCTCACGGTGCTGGAGGTGCAGATGCCGAACGTGAGCATACACACGACGGCCGAGGATCTCGCCGACGTTGTCTCAAGCCTCGTCTCCTTTCTCCATGGTCGCGCGTTCATGGCTATTCGCAACTTCCCAGCGGACGAACTACAGAGGCTGGGCTGGGCTTCGATTGAGAAGCACTGCCGCTCCGCCCGCCTCCGCGCGTACAATCTGTGCATCTCGGACGGGCGCAATCCTGGTTGCTGGGCGGGACAAAGCGGACTCTCCGACGATGAAGTGCGCAGCTGGTCGACGGACGGTTATCGAACCCTTGCGGACTATTGCAACGCCATACGCGGCAATGCACCCGCCACCTCGCCTCCATTCGGGACTGCTCAGGGTCTTTCGCGGCCAGTCTCGAGCCCAGCACCACCATCCTCCATTTCTGAGGGAAACGAGGGCAGCTCCGCTACCCCACCGGTGCCGGCGCCGCTCAACGCGACGACGGCGGCGCTCGCCCGACGGTTCTCGCTCTTCGACTTTGCCGTGGAGAGGTGCCTTGGATTAGGAAGCGAAATGGACCTTGGATTGTACTCGCATGCCTTTGGGCAGCCCGACTTTCATCGTGGGGACGGGATGCCCAACTTGTACGTGCACCCTCGGCATGCGATGTCGGGGGTCCATCGCGATGCGTACCACTCCTTCTTCTTCCTGCGGCTCGTGCGGGGAAGGAAGCTCGCGCGCGCGTGGGCGATGGACACAAGAGCCTCCGCCCTCCGATTTGGCGCCTCGTGGACTGAGATGAACGGCCGATATCTCGAGTTCGAGATGCGCGAGGGCGACATCTTCTTCGGACCCTCTGATGGCTTCCACGCTGTCCGGACGACCGAGCCCTCCCTCGCCTTCAGCTTCAACTACTTTCCCGACGAGTCCGTGCCCACAACTACTTTCCCACCGCTCGCGCCCGTCCTGCCGCCCTCCCATCTCAGTCCAGCGCCAGAGCCCGGAGCTTCTGCAGCGAGCTCCAGGTACAATCGACAGCAGGACCGAGCACGTGCGTGTAGAAAAGCAAATTAGAATCTTAGTACGGTGCGATGCAGGAGCCCCGAGTCCACGAAACGAGAGTGCCGTGTAACTCGCCGTTCGGTTCAATATGACGCCGTTCCATCTATTGGTACCGACTTCTTTACTCGCGCGCAAGCGAGCGTTTTTCGGATTTCGCCCTGAAAAAAACACTCCCGACCCACTGCCCGACACAGGACGCGCTCTCCCCCACCTTCGACCGCGCGACCGACCGACCGTTGCGAGCACTCGCCACTCGGTAAGCACGCACGCGCGCCGACCACCCATGACTCCACCCGGTATTATGGCCTCTCGCGGTCCTCCCCCCGAACCTTCCTTGCACACCATCGCGCGGCTATCTCGGCAGCCGTCGTTCTCGCGGACGCAACTACCATACTTCTCGCCGCACTCGCCATGAGCTTCAAGCTACTGTAGCATTCGCGTCTGTCGTGTTAACGTTCACACGACGATTGCCGTCGGGCACATGTCTCACGAAATTCATGAGGCGATCCCGGCGCTGCCGGCGCTCATAGGGGACGCGTCATCTACTTCTGCAGCGCTGATGATGCTCGGCGAGGCGAGCTTGCATTCTCGCGCGCTAAGCCAGCTAGCCGAGCAGAGCATTCGCCGGGGCATTGACTACAGGACGCTCGGCCAGAACTGGGATCACCCGCAGACCCGCACGGCATATCGACGCGCCGAAGGCGCCTCATTCAGCAAGCCCACCTCGCGGGTGCGGCAGGACAAGTCGAAACTCGCGATGCAGGCGCTTGTCACGGCGCTCGCCACGCTTCCGGCCGCCGAACCGCGGCAGCAGGCGGAGGTGCTGCTCATCCGCGCATTTTGCGAGGAGATCGGTGACCCCACGCTCGCCGCCAACGCCACCTTCGAAGGCGTCGCGGCTGCACTGCATGCAGAGCTCTTGCTTCCGATGCGCGCCTTCCACGAGGGCATTCGTAGCATGCATACGACCTTCAACGGCACGCCCATACCACCCAAGCTCATCAATGCGGCGGTGCGCACGCTGCTCGAGGTGACGCTGAACGGTACGTACTCCGAGTGGCGGTACACCAACCCGGTGGGAGCTGCCCAGCTCGCCGGCCTGAGCGCGGCGCAGATCGCCAAGTGGCGCGAGCCGACGGCCACCACTTACGGTCCTCTGACGGTGCATGAGGACGCGCCGGGGGAACTTGGCTTATGGTGGGCGACAAAGATCGGCGGCCCGTCCCACGGCTTTGACTTCGAGGGCCAGTGCTTGCTGCCGCTCCTCTGCAATGCGCGACACAAGGTCATCCTGGTGTCCGACCCAGCCTACCCGTACCATCCCTGCGGCCGGGCTCATTTTCGGCTGCTGTGGGTGCACGGCACCGAGCCGCCGAGGCCTATCCTTTGGCTCGAGACCATCAACGTAGACTTCGCCCTCGGCCATCGGCAAGATACGCGCGCGTGGACGCCCGCGGTGCTGCTGCACGCGGCCAGCAAGGCGGCGGCGATGGGCGTCGGTCTCTCTGTGGAATCGCATCTGGCGCGCGAGCTCGGTGCCGTCGTAAGCGAGCACCTCGGCGGCGCCATTACAGAAGTGACGCAGGTGAGCGATCGGCTCGTGCTGCGCCCCTCGAACGGAGTGCTCGAGGCAAGCGATTACCTGACGGACGAACATGACTGGGTGCAGGTCGACGAGCAGGTGACGGCGCCGCTCCGTCGAGCCATGTACGCGCCGACGGCTGGTGCAGCGCACGCCGCCGCGCGCCCCACGGCGTGCGGCGTGGGTTGAGCTCCGGACGGGGATCAAAGTAAATTTTGTGTGACGGGACCCGGGTGTGGACGATTAATTCGGGTGTGGACGATTAATACGCATACTAAGGTCTAAAGGGTTTTTCCAAATCGCGTGAGCGGTTGGGATGATAATGTGAGCGCGCGGTCATTGGACCATTATGCTTTATGGTAGACTCGGTACTGTGGCTCCGCCCGCATGCGACCCGGGCACAGGCCCCCACGCAGGCCCGGCCCGGCGGCAGCGCCACGGCCATATGGACTGGTCGCCTGAGAACGAAGCTTCCTACCCGTTCCGACGACGCGACCCGGACTCATTTTGAGACCCAGACCCAGCGTGGGGCTCCTCTTCGTTCCCCACCGTAGCCTTGCACACGCCTCCCTGGCTCGCGTTGACGGCCGCCCAGGCGCAGTTCAGAGGCGGCTCGGTGCCCGCAGAGAGCACTCCGACCACGGCAGAGAGCAGCTCGCAATCAAACTGCATCAGAAAGTCGTACTGGGCGCCATGCGTCGCCGTCTGTCCCGGATCCTCCTGGTTTGTGCCCCACGCGATTGAGAAGTCGAAGCCCGGGTTGTAGGCCGCGTTCGCTGTGAAGCCGTACGTTACACCGAAGTGGCCGTACCGGCAGTAGCGCTTGTCGGTCTGGCCATAGCTGGGCAGGTCCATAGTCCCCAGCCCGTACCAATCGTAAATCTCGCGCATCTGCGCCGCCGCCGACGCGCTGACTATGCTCTCGTCGCCCGGCCGGTAGAGTGACCACACCCAATCCGCCACCTCACGTGCGGGTGCGATGATGTTGCCGCACGTGAAGCCGTTGGCACACGAGAGGAAGGCAGTGTCGAGGTTCATACCGTACTGGTCGTCGGGGCTCATACCCGTGCACGCGTGTGTGCTCGGAGCACTTGCCATGTAAGGCAAATGTTGTATTGGGAAAGCGCGTCTGCAACGTGCTGGTCGGGAAGGCTGCATGGCGCTGGTCGAGCTGGTCCCATGTCGATGCGCCGGCGTAGCGCTGCAGGATGAGGCCCAGAGGCTCAAAGTTCGTGGATGAGTAGTCCTGGTGTGTGCCAGGCTCGTACAGGGGCGCCTTGTGCCCACGCGTCGATGCGAAGCTTAAGTCATCCAGCGGTGAGAGATCTGTGTCTGGGTGGGCATTCTGGTACGCACGGGTCTCGTCGTCGTCATAGTCATAGATGCCGCTGCGCATCGAGAGCAGGTATCGCACGGTGACACGTGCGGCCGATGGCCCAAACAGTGCCTCCAGCGAGGTCAGGTTGGAGGCCGCGAGCACCGCGTCGACATGAATCGACGCCGGGTCATCCAGCCCGACCAACCCACGCTCGACCAGGTGCATGATGGAAGCTGTGGTGTACATTTTTGTCACGCTGCCAAAGAGCAGGCGATCGGAGGTCGTCATGGGAGGCACGGGATACCGTGAAGGATCACTTGTCCTGCGGGTTGCACCCGAAGCCAATTCGAGGGTCACATGCTCGTTCTTGAAGGCGAGTTGGAATCCCGAGTTCAAACGGTTTGCGCGCTCGTCGAGCAGTGGCTGCAGCGTAGCTATGAGCAATTCCTTCAGGGGATCGTTTCGCGAGGTGCCAGCACCAAACGTCATCAAAGCCAGCAGCCACATACATACCGGTAAGCTCATAGGTGCCGCGACGGGCGCCGGGCGCGGTAAGCTGTGCAGATTGCCTCTCTTGAGTCGGCCGTCGTGTGGGCCGAGGGTTGGGGGAATTGCTCGTGGGCCAACGAGTGGACTGTGATGATGTGCGGGCTGTAGAATTGGACTGCGGTTCGTACCGGTAGACGTCGTGGAATGTGTGTGAATTGGGCTTTGGGGTCCGTCGTCATCGGGTGTTTGATCCCCGTTAAAGAAATCAAAGAAGAACACGCCCGCCACATTTCATTCACACACACGCCATTGACACACGCTCTTCACCATGCGCTTCACCCGTGTGTGAGTACCCTGTGTATGTCCGGGGCTCCACCCGGTGTCTTCTAACCGACAAGCTTTCCCCTCGTGGGTGCCTGCCAATACGACACTGAGTCTTTTTCGCGCGACGCATTCGCATACCAGTCGCCCGCGTCGAACCCCAAACACTTTCCCACAAGCACAGTCAAGCACATCTGTTGGCTGATCACCGAGCGCTCTCCACGCTCAGCCACGCCGGCGGCTCCGCGGCTCGTCCTTGCCGGAGTAGTAATCGGGCCCGAGTCGTATCCTCGCAGCGCCCCCGTGGTACTCGGGCGCATCGTCCACCTTCCACAGCCCCATCACACGCATGGCGTCCTCGTAGTCGTCAAAGTCCTTGTCATCGTAACGGTCGAGGCGCTGGCGTGGGCCGCGCGACGGCTTGATGCCGGGCGGCTCCGCATGCTCTGGCCCTAGAGCCGCGTCGCCTTGGACGATGTGATGCACGCGGGCTGTAGCTCGGAGCAAAGGCCAGCTGCCGAAGCGCGGGAACTGGTCGTGAGGGAAGAAGCCGGCCCGCAGGCAGCCCTGTGCCTGTGGGGACTGCTCATGAGGGTCGCCCGGCTGGCAGCCTCGTGGGCGGCGCAGGTTGAAGATCGTCGTCTCGTTCGACAGCTTGCTCGTCGGGGTGCTCAGGTCATTTTCATCGAAGAGGAACGTGAAGCCAAAGTGGTCGATGACGTTGTCCCAACGATGATAGAACTCGACGAGCCCCCGTTGGACGGCATCCTTGAAGAAGGGGACGAGCGCGTCGGCCCTGGCGGCGCGTACGTAGAGGAACCCGGGGTTGACCCCCGAGCCCGTGTGCCGCTCCACATTCGGAGGACACTCGTGCCGCTGCGCCATCATGTCGACCCTGGCCGCCGCCGCCGCCCTCAGGCTCGGGAGCACATCCTGCACAAGGATGACTGTTGCGTCCATGTGAAGCACATCGAGGCCCGCGGCGACGAGCGCGGCGACGGCGAGCACTCGTTCGGTGCGCACCCGCTGCACGTGCCGTTGTAAGCAAGTCGTGTTCCACGCGTCCAGGTTGGCGGAGTTGTCAAACGAGGGGAGGCCTCGCCGGCGCAGGTCAGCATGCAACTCGGCATCCATCGAGAGCACCAGCGCGTTCGTGTAGCCCAGCCGGTGTACATGGATGATCCAGTTGAGGATGATGCGACGAAAGTCCCAGTCGGCCGCAGCTATCATCACAAGGTTCTCCTTCTGCACTCGGCGCGCCAGCGAAGCCAGCTTGCTGTACTCAGCCTGCGGGTTGGGCTCGTGCGGCTGCGTGCGATGCCTCGACTGCACGTACGACTCGCGATGAATGTAAGGCTGACCCCAAAACCGATAGCCTTTCAAATTGCCCTCTCCTGGACGACACAGGCGCCCGTTGGCGCAGTAGATCTCGTGAGTGGGGAACCAAGGCATGTTCATCGCCTCCTTCAGCGTGACACCGGAATCCGCCGCCTCTTTTTGCGTCGGCGGCCGCGTGGGCCAAACCTCGACTGAGTCGAAATCTTTTGGCGACCACGTTTTGTCGGCAGCGTGGATCACAGCTATCGTGATGCAGAACGCCATGACCCATATGCGACCTCTGCGCATTGAAAGTTCTGTTAGGAAGTGTGAACAGACTGAAAGGACGTGTGAAATGGCGTACAACCACGAACGCACTCCCTCACTTGAAGGCGTTGAAGCGTAATGTAGCCTATGCTCATCACACATCAGGCCTTCGACTCGGCGGGTCCTCGATGCGCGACGGCCAGACAATCGAATGCGGCCAGATATTTCACAGTTTTTACCCGTTCTCGGGTGCGAGTGTTGTCACACTGCCGTCCATGCGAATCTGCAGGGACGCGCCTTGATGGGCGGAATCGCTGAAACGGCGTGTTCCCCCTTGCTGCCTCCAATTCAATCCTCCCCTGGGTTCCTGTTCTGTAGTTCCTACATGTAGATGGAGAGCGGCGTTGCAAGCCAGATAGTCATCATCGTCGATCCTTCGTCGACCGGAGCCGCGATCGCCAAGGAGATCGAGCGAAGAGGTTACCAGCTCGTCTGTGTGCCAATGCACGGCGAGCCAACAGAGACGGTCGGCTGGCTGGCCGTCGTCGAGAGCCACAACCTTGGAAAAATGGTCGCAAAGATGCAGTCGATCGCCTCCAAGGCCGGCGCTGAGATCGTGTGCTGTATGGCTGGCAGCGAAGAAGGGATCGTGCTCGCTGACGAGCTGGCCACGGCCCTGGCCCTTCCGAGCAACGGCGTGGAGCCCAAGCGCCGCAACAAGAGCTGGCAGCAAAAGGCGGTCAAGGCCGCTGGCCTACGTGCGACACGAGAGGTGAGCGGCACGACGCTTGCAGAGGTCGCCTCCTTTCTGGCGGCGGAGCGCTACCCCATTATTGTGAAGCCGACAGAGTCGGCAGGCAGCGACGGCGTCAAGAGGTGCGTCTGCCGCGAGGCCGCCGAGGCGCATTTCGAGCTGTTGATGCGCTCACAGCATCGTTACGGATCGGCGGGCGCGGCCGTCATTTGCCAGGAGTTTTTGACTGGTACGGAGTATGTCGTGGACCACGTGAGTCGACACGGAGTCCACCGCACGGTGATGGTTTGGAGGTACGATCGGCGGCCGAACGGCAGCGGTGACTTTGTGGAGTTCAACATGCTTCCAGTGCCCTCGGACGCTCCAGAGGTGGCCGGGCTGGTCGCGTACACACGAGGGGTCCTCGACGCCATCGGTGTGCGCCACGGCCCGACGCACGCCGAGGTGATGCTCACGACAGAAGGGCCCTGCCTCGTCGAGATGAATTGTCGTTCGCACGGATGCTCAGGAGCTTGGGCGCCGCTCGCACGCCGGCTGACGGGAGGCTATTCCCAAGTTGAGGCCGCGGCGGACTGCATGCTCGACCCCGTTGCCTTTGGCGCGCTACCGGACGTGTACTGCGAGGGTGGGCAGTTCAAGGCGGCCGGCCAGTTTGTTCAGCTCGTGAGCAAATACGAAGGCACGATCGTGTCCGTCGAGCCCCTCGAGGCGTTGCGTCAGCTGCGGTCGTTTGTATGCATGCACGTGCCCTCCTCGATCACCCCGGGCGAGCCGCTGGCCATCACCGTCGACATCTTCACCGCCGTCGGCTCCGTCATCCTCTGCCATGACGACGCGGCGGTCGTCGCGGCCGACGTGGCCGCCATTCGCTCGCTGGAGGATGCAGGCCCACTGGTCGATGTTGCAGCGCGAGATCGCGAGATAGATTAGAGCTCTACAAGTCTTAGTGTTAGGTGTCTGCATGTGAACGCGGCGGCCCGTGAGTCGAGTGGCGGACAGGGACGCGCGGCGTGTATCGTACGACGGAATCGTGCGCTCCAGCGAGGAGAGGGCGGGTCGCGCGCATGCGACTGCCGAAAACGTCATACGTATCGATCATACGTAGCGTCACTCTAGCGACATGAGCTTTTTCTTACGTGTTACGAAGCTCCGGAAGGCAATCGCAACACGCCACAAGCGGAAATAGGAACGAAGGGAAATCGCGAATCGAAATCCTACGCGCCACCGACGGTACTGCCTACTGCTGGGTAACCTGAGGTACTGCGGTACTAGGCTACTACTATGTAGAGTGAAGAAATGTGCAGCTATACACACCCTGCGGTGCAAGGGTGCGGTGCCAGTGGGGCGGGGGTTCGCGGGTGTTTGCCCGATGGTGATGCCGGTGGGGCTGTGGCGAGCTACGTAGGCCCCTGCCCCAGCACGTGACGAAGGGAACGCGCCCCTCTACAAAGTGAAGCCGCAGCATGCTGTGGCTGGAGCAGCAACCAGCACACGACAGCCTGCGCGTGTGTCGCTAGAGCCACGCCTTCGAGTCGTCGTCGTCTGAACTTGCCTCCCCAAACTCGGGCTGGAGGAGCGGCGTTTTCATGTGGCCTCGCCGCTTGCGCATCGCCTTCTCAAGTTCGACGTGCAGCTGCGCCTCCACCGATGAGCCTCCTGCGCCAGCTAATAGAGCTTCATTGCAAGAGCCAGTCGAGGCTCGTCGACTGAGGGGTCGGCGCTCGACTGGTTTGAGGCGCGTGTGGCCGCTCATGAGCTCCTTCATCAAGGACGAGAGCACGCCACCGCCGCCGCCGCCATCGCCCTCGCCGCCCTCGCCGCCCTCGCCCTCGGCCTCAGCCTCACCGCGAGTGCCCGTCCGCGCGCGAGCCTCCCTGGCGCTTCCAAACGAAGACGCGCGGCGCAGCTGGGCGCGCTTGGCCGCCACTTGCTCGGCAAGCCCAGAGGAGCCTCCATGGGCGCCGAGCGGCGACGGGATCAGAGGCGGCTGCAGCGGCGGCAACGGTGGCGGCGGTGGCGCTAACACAGGTGGTGGTGGCGGCGCCGGCGGAGGCGGCGGCGGCGGCGGCGGCGGCGGCGGCGCTAATGCCGACGACAGTGGCGGCGGCGCTAACGCGGGCGGCGGCGGCGGTGGCGGCGGCGGCGGCGGTGGAGGCGGCG
>JWZX01003125.1:0-50060 GCA_001275005.1 Chrysochromulina tobinii | reverse complement strand
GCGTCGGTGGCGGCAGCGGCGGCGGGGGCGGCGGCGGCGGCGGCGGCCTCTTTCCAAACTGGGCCCGCGCGCCGCGCGTATGGGTGGGCCAGGAGGAGACGACGGCGGCACGCGCGGATGTGCTGCCCCTGGAAATCGAGACGGCGCTCGAAAGTCCGCAGCTCTGGTCGGCCGAGTCGCCCTACCTGTACGTCGGATGGCCTCTGTGGACGGATGGATCGCCTCGGATGGCCCTTATGACCCCTCGGATCGCCTCGGAAGGCCTCTGATGACCTCTGATGACCTCTGATGACCTCTGATGACCTCTGATGACCTCTGATGACCTCTGATGACGCCTGGATGACGCCTGGATGACGCCTGATGACGCCTGATGGTCTCCCTCATCAGGTACACTCTCAGCCTCGCTCTGCTTGACGTGAGCGACGCCGCAGCCGAGGCGCCCGATGGCGTCGTCACGGGCGCGATGCTGGCCGCGGATGAGCGGTGCGCGCGCACTGATGACCACCGATGACCACTGATGACCTCTGATGACCACTGATGACCACTGATGGCCGCGGATGGCCACTGATGGCCGCTGATGGCCACTGATGGCCACTGATGACCGCTGATGGCCGCTGATGGCCGCTGATGGCCGCGGTTGAGCGGTGCGCGCGCGCGAGGGCCTGTGGGGATGTTCGTGTGGAAGTGCCTCGGATTGCTTCTGAGGGCTTCTGAGTGCCTCGGAGTGCTTCTGAGTGCTTCTGAGTGCCTCGGATTGCCTCCCTCATCACAGGTACGCGGGCGAGGAGCCTGGTGGGGTGCTCGAGTGGGAATGGCAGCGGCTGGGTGCGCGCACATGCTGCGTGCAAGGCAAGAAGTTGCTGATCAACGGCGTGCCGGTCATCTTCAAGGGCGTCAACCGGCACGAGCACGATGAGCACACGGGCAAGTGCGTGAGCGGGGTCGTGCTATACAGAGTGCCTCGAATGGCATCTGATTGCATGCATGATTGCACCTGAGTGCCCCCCTCATCAGGTACGTGAGCGATGCGTCCATGTGGACGGACGCGCTGATGATGAAGAAGTACAACTTCAACGCGACGCGCTGCTCGCACTATCCAAACGCGACGCGCTGGTACGTGATTGCCACCCTCGATTGCCTCCCTCATCACGCGAGGCGCTGCTCGCACTATCCAAACGCGACGCGCTGGTACGCGACCTCCGCGACGAGCTCGCGATCTGCGTCGAGCTCGCGATCTGCGACGAGCTCGCGATCTGGCTCGGAGTGCCCCTGAGCTGCGCCCTCTGAGTGCGTCCCCTGAGTGCACCCCTCATCATCAGCTTTGATTGCGTCCCTCATCAGCTTTGATTGCGTCCCTCATCAGGTGCGGCCGCGCGCCCAGCTTTGATTGCGTCCCTCATTACCTTTGTTTGCGTCCCTCAATACCTTTGATTGCGCCCCTCATCAGGTACGAGATCTGTGATGAGGTGGGTCTGTACGTCATGGACGAGGCCAACATCGAGACGCACGGCCTCGTCTCCCTGCCCGCCCCCTCGAACAAGCTCCATCTGAACGCGTCGCCCGAGTGGCGGCGTGCCCTGCTAGCTCGCGTCACACGTATGGTCGAGTCGCAGAAGAACCACGCATGCATCTTCATGTGGTCTCTGGGGAATGAGAGTGGCGTTGGACCCACCCATCTGCTCATGCGGCAGTGGATCAACGCGCGCGACCCGACGCGTCCCTCTCACTACGAAGGGCTGGGCAACTGCCACAACGGCGCCTCCGAGGTGATGGCCCTCGGATGGCCTCGGCATCGCCCTCTGATGCCCTCGGATCGCCTCGGCATCGCCCTCCGATGCCCTCGGATGGCCCTAATCTCTCTTCTAAGGCCCCTCTGGTCGCCCTAGTCTCTCTTCTGAACCCCGCTGAGTGACGCTGAGTGCCGCTGAGTGCCGCTGAGTGACTCCCAGGTGATCTCGCCCATGTATCGCTCATGTATCTCCCATGTATCTCCCATGTATCTCCCAGGTGATCTCGCCCATGTACGCGCGCCCCGAGCACTGCGCCCATTTGGTCGACGCTGTGGGGAATGACGACCGGCCGCTGCTCCTGTGCGAGTACTCGCATGCCATGGGCAATTCGAACGGCGGGCTTGCGGACTATTGGGCGCTCTTCCGGGAGCATGCGCACGTGCAAGGCGGCTTCATCTGGGACTGGTGCGCCCACTGATGACCACTGATGATACATGATGGCCTCCTTCATCAGGGGTCATCTGGGGCTGGTGCGATTAGGGCCTGCTCCATCGGCTTCTCTGCTGCTGCTGCTCATGGCCATGGATGATCCATGATTGCCTCCCTCATCAGGTGCGACCAGGGGCTGCTCCAACGGCTCTCCGATGGCACGATGCGCTGGGCGTACGGCGGCGACTTCGGGCCCCATTCCTACCAGCACGATCGCCAGTTCTGCATCAATGGCCTCACGTTCCCCGACCGGACGCCACACCCTGCGCTAGAGGAGGTGCGCCGTCTGCAGCAGCCCCTGTAGCGCCATCCTCACGCTGCTGATGACCTCTGAGGGTCCATGATTGCCTCCCTCATCAGGTGCGCCATCTGCAGCAGCCATTGTACGCCACCCTCGCGCCCACGGGCCATGATTGCCTCCCCCATCAGGTGCGCCATCTGCAGCAGCCATTGTACGCCACCCTCGCGCCCACAGGCCGGCTGCTCACGCTGCGCTCGATGCTCGATTTCGGGCGCTTCGACGAACTGTACGCGCTCCGCTGGCAGGTACGTTGATTGCCGCCGAGGACCTGCCTTGCATGCAAGTGCTCACCACGGCGCTTCGCTGGCAGCTGCGCTGATTGCCACCGATGACCTGCCTTGCATGCAAGTGCTCACCACGGCGCTCCGCTGGCAGCTGCGCCGCGACGGGCTCCCGATGGCCGACGGTGCCTTTGCGAGCACCCCTGCCCTGCCGCCCGGTGCCACGTGGTCGATTGCGGCGACGTCGCTTCCATGGCATGCGGCGCTCTCGGCGGCGTTTGCGGCGCCGATTGGCGGCACCCTGGCCATCGATCTCGTCACGATCTGGCGCGATGAGCACGCGTGGGCCGCCCGAGGTGAAACCGTCGGTCGTTTCACATGGGAGGTCACGCCGCCGCCCTGTGCGCCGTGCGTCCTCGCGGGCAGCGGCGGCGGCGGCGGTGCTGGTGCGCTGACGAAGAGTGGCGCGTCGCCCTTTCTCGAGCTCGATGCGCTGGCGCCGCTCACGCTCGCTGCAGACGGCCATGGCGGATGGAGCGTCTCGGGAGAGCACTTCGACGTCTCTGTGGATGCAGACGGCGTGCTTCGTAACTACGTGGTGGACGGCAGGCTCAAGGCCAAGGTGGGGCCGATCCCTTCGCTTTGGGACCTCTGATGACCTCTGATGACCACTGATGACCGCTGATGACCTCTGATGACCTCTGATGACCGTTTTGGGACCACTGAGGACCACTGATAACCACTGATGACCTCTGATTGCGTCCTTCATCAGGTGGGGCCGATCCCGTCGCTCTGGCGCGCGCCAACGGACAATGACGAACTCGGCCGTTACGCCGACCAATGGCGAGCGGCGGGGCTTCACAACATGAGCCGCACCCTCGAGGGGCTGCGTGCGTGGCAGCCGTGCCGCTCCCTCGTGTCGGTCCTCGTCGACTGGGGGCTGCTCGGCGACAAGGGGCAGCGCCTTGGTACGGCGACGTTCGTGTATCTCATCGCGGGGGACGCGAGCATCGAGGTCTGCTGTCATCTGCAGCTGCAGGTGCGCCGATGGTCACTGATGACGGCTGATGACGGCTGATGACGGCTGATGACGGCTGATGACGGCTGATGACGGCTGATGACGGCTGATGACGACTGATGACGACTGATGACGGCTGATGACGGCTGCAGGTGCGCCTGCCGGCGGCGAATGGCGACCCTTCGTCTGAGAGCCCTGCGAGCATACCTCGCGTTGGAGTCATCCTCGAACTTCCTCGACCGACCGGAGCCACCGGCATCAGCACTGGCACCAGCACCAGCACTGGCACCGGCAGTGGCACCGGCGGCGGCACCGGCGGCGGCATCGACGGCGGCACTTCGACACTCGTCACATGGTACGGGCTGGGCCCCCACGAGAATGACCCCGATCGGAATTGCATGTATGATTGCATCTGAGTGCCTCCCTCATTAGGTATGGGCTGGGCCCTCACGAGAATGACCCCGATCGGAATCGCATGTATGATTGCATCTGAGTGCCTCCCTCATTAGGTATGGGCTGGGCCCTCACGAGAATTACCCCGATCGGATGGCCTCGGCGTGGCTCGGCGTGCACACGCTACCCCTCGAGGGCATGCACACTGCCTACGTGGTGCCCAGTGAGAACGGCGGGCGGGGCGGCGTGCGCTGGCTGGCGGTGCGCGCGCCCAATACGGCGCCCGGTGAGGAGGAGGGCGAGGGCGAGGGCGGCGGCGAGGGCAGGGGCGGCGGCGGCGGGCTGCTGCTGGCCACGGGGCCACTCACGCCCCCTCTCCAGGTGAGCGTGTCCGCCTACTCGGTCGGGGCGCTCACCGAGGCGAAACACGAGCGCGAGCTGCGCCCCGACATGGCACCGCCCAACACGGTGCTGTGGCCCGACATGGTACTGCCCAGCACGGCGCTCCGCCAGCCCGAGCTGCCGCCCAGCTTGATGACGGTACACAACATCTCGCTGGACGAGCTCACGATCTCGCGCCAGCACGGCGCGCCAGTGCCGCCGCCGCCGCCGCCGCGCCCTCAGCCGCCGCCGACCGACCGACTCCGCGAGTGGCGTGAGCCCTCGATCTACGTCCACCTCGATGCTCTCCATATGGGCGTGGGTGGTCATGACTCGTGGACGGCGCTCAAGACGGTCTGTGAGCCGTACTTCATCTCGCCTCATCAGCGCTCCTATTTTCGGATCAGGTCTGATTGCCTCGGATGGCCTCTGATGGTCCTTGATTGCCTCCCTCATCAGCGCTCCTCTGTTTCGGATCAGGCTGTCGGCGCTCGAGGCCGGCACGGACCACTGCCCCGAGTCTCTGCAGGCGTTGGCAGGAGCGCCACGCGTTCGTCCCACGCTCCATTCGGGCACTAAGGTGCGTCATGATGACGGCTGATGACGGCTGATGACGGCTGATGACGGCTGATGATTGCTGTTGAATAATGATGACTGCTGATGACGTCCCACGCTCCATTCGGGCACGTAGGTGCAATTGGCACTTATGACCTCTGATCGCCTCTTGATCGCCTCTTGATCGCCTCTGATCGCCTCTGATCGCCTCTGATCGCCTCTGATCGCCTCTGATGGCCACCGATGGCACTTGGGCACTCAGCTCCTAATGTGTCTCGGATGGCCTCTGATGACCTCTGATGGCCTTTGATGACCTCTGATGACGCCACTCGTTGCACAGGTGATGCTACGCGCGCTGAGCGAGGCTGAGAGTGCGGCTGCCATCGGCCCTGCCCTCGGGAGCACCCTTGGGACCTCCGTCAGGAAAGGTAGCGCCGCGTTCAAGCAAGGGACGATCGTGAATGCGACTCTCGCGGCGACCTTCGCTTCACCACTGGGTGCGCCGCCACCTGCAGCTGCCGTGGATGGCCTCTGATGACGCGCCACTGATTGCCTCTGATGACGCGCCATTGATCGCCTCTGATGACGCCACTCATCAGGCTCGCCCTCGGAATCGTTCGCCTTCGGCTTCGCCTCGCCGATCTCCGCCGCCGAATCTGGCGTGATCTCCGCCGCCGAATCTGGCGTGATCTCCGCCGCCGAATCTGGCGTGATCTCCGCCGCCGAATCTGGCGTGATCTCCGCCGCCGAATCTGGCGTGATCTCCGCCGCCGAATCTGGCGTGATCTCCGCCGCCGAATCTTTCGAAGAGAGCCCCAAGCCCGCGAGTGGTGCTCGGGAAGGCGCTCGGGACGGTGCTCAGGACGGCGCCCAGGACGGCGCTGGAGGAGCGGACACGTGGGCTGCGTTTGAGGCGGACCGTCCCAAGCCCTTGCACGAAGACGCCCGCCCGGCGACCGCCGCCACCGAGCGCTGTTCCGAGCGCGCGACTGAGCTTCCCGTCTATCTTTTGTTTGCCAACCATGTGGGGAATGCGCCGTCACCCGCCCACTTGATGGCCTCTGATGACCGCACTCATTGCCCATGATTGCTCCCCTCATCAGGTGGGGATTGCGCCGTTACCCGCTCACTTCACGCCCGCGCACCGCCACTACGGCGCAGTGCTCATCGAGAAGAAGGCGGGCGGTCCCCTCTTCTCAGGTACGTTGATTGCCACGGATGAGCTGCCTTGCATGCAAGTGCTCACCACGGCGGGCGGTCCCCTCTTCTCAGGCGAGACGGTGAGCCTGCGCGGAGGCAACGGTTACTGCTTGGACGTCGAGGGCAGCGCGGTGCAGGCTCGGTGGACGGAGGTTGCCGAATGGCAAGCGTTTCGGATCGAACTGGTGCCCACGACGGCGCCGTCGACGGGTAGCTGGCCGGGCGCGCCGCCGCCCACGACGGCGCCGCGCCATAAGCCGCCCCATCTGCTGCGGCATGGGGACATCGTTTCCTTCCGCGCGCACACCGGCCGGCTGCTGCGTTGCCCTCGGCGCGACGGCGCTGCGGAGAAGGGGGCGGGGCTCACGGAGCTCGATGCGAGCGCGTGGTCGATTCAGGACGCGCAGCTCTTCGAGATTGTCATCTCCTGAGCAGGAGGAGCAGGAGCAGGAGGTGCTGCTTCGACAGATCTGGCTTTCGTAAGCGGATAAAAGCAGAGAGGCGCGACCGTCGCGGGAGAGGTCTCAGAACTGACCGAATACAAGTAGGCTGCATGGGAATGAAGAAATAAAGTACAAGTACGTAATAGTGCTAGTAGTACAATGTATGGAGGTGTATCTGTTGTTGGTCACGCTCGGCGGTCGGCGCATGCATGCTTGGATATGTGCCAATGCTATTTATGGAACCGTTGAAAACGCGGATGAACAGACAGTTCGCCCAGTCACGGCAGGTGGCTGCAACCCCAATCCGCTGTACCACACGCGCGCGATGATCGACTCTCGCACCTCCAAACGAGCGACCAAGAACGCCGTCTCAACCCCGCGGCCGTGTTCGTATTGCGGGCTCGAGACTCATCCCGACTTTGCGTCACATTGTTGCGGCTGCGGCCACAAGCTGCCCAAAGAGTCTGCCATTCACCATCAACTCATGTGCACTCGCTGCGGCACCGATCAGGAGGACGGAAACTATTGCTGCCAGTGCGGCTGGCCGCTGCCGTTAGACCCGGTACCTCGACCCGCAAGCCCAGATGCGACGGCCGAGAGCTTCCGGGAGCTCTCGGTGGATCCATTGGGAGGGTTCCAGACGCCCACCGTGTGCCCTGGCTGCCAATCCTTCTTGCATCCCCAGAATGCCACGCATTGCTGCCTGTGCGGTCATCAGCTCCCGGATACGCTCGAGGAGGTGTTCCACGACGCTTGCCTCGCATGCGGAGAGGAGGGAAGTTTGGCGACGCACAAGTTCTGTCACAGTTGCGGATGGCCACTGGACAAGGTGCGCGCGCCCAAGAGGGCACCAAGGATCGTCCCTTCCTCGCCGTCGCAAGAGCACGGGGCACATATCTACATCCCAACCTCGCCCTCCAGCTCCACACCCCGCCGGCCAGCGACCCCCAGGCCCGCCATCTTCTCGCCACGCTCCGGGCAGCCGCAGCCGCCGCAGCAGCCGCCGGAACTGGAGGCGCTCTCCCACGTGTCCACCGCCTCGTCGATCGAACTGCGCCGTCAACAGATGCGTCGGCGCGGAGGCACCGACAACGAGCGGCCCGCCTGGACTATCAGCGGGCAGCAATGGCAGTGGCCCATCGATTATGAGGCTACGATCGCGCGGCCGGCTGCCCTGGTGATCGGCGCGGCGGAGAGCGGCGGCGTTCCGGACATACAGCACACGGTGATGATCTACAAGAGCCATCAGCGATCAGTCGCCAATGCACTCGCGAGCCGCGCCCATCGTGCCGCCAAGATCGCCTTCCCGGCGCGATCGTCCCTCCCTCCGCGCTCGGCCTATCGTCCCGCAATCCAAGACCTGCCCAAGAAGCTGTGCGCTGTGAATACGACCGTCAAGGAGGCCGGCAAGGAGGCGTGGAGTCGCGAGGTTGCCAATGCGGGTAAGGCCAAGGGCTCGGGAGGCAGTGCGAAGAAGGGCGGCAGCAACACGAAGAGCGCCCCTCATGAGGCCGTGATGAAGGTGCTCGAGGCCGAGATCTACGGCGAGAAGGGCGCGTGGAGGGCGAACATGCTCGAATCCCCCGCCGTGAAGGCGATGCTGCAGCGCATGGCCTCGGAGTCGTTGCGGGAGCGTCCGATTTCCCCACTGAGCGCTCCTCGGAAGGTTGGCGAGCCGCGCCCGTCGGTCTTGGTGGTGGTCGAGATGAATTATCATCCGGGCGGCGGCGTGAGCGGTGCTTTGGGGGGGTCTCCCCGATTAGGCGGCTCTGCACGTCTGCGCGGCACCGGGCTCTCATTGGGTCATAGCCTCTCGCACGATCCCGAGATGTATGAGCGCACCTACCGACGCCTAGCCGATGCCATCGGGGAGGCGATCGTGAGCCCTCTCGCCAAGTGGGAGGGCGCCCTCTCCTTCTCGTCGGCGACGACGCAGAGGCCGTCGCGCTACATCCCCGCCAAGGTCGTGCGGGCCGTCGCGGTCGAGGAGGAGATATTCGATTCACGTCGGCTCAGCTCGTACCCGCACGCGCCACACGGCTTCATGCCCACGAACGTCTCGTTCACGGGCCCGTCCGCGGCAAAGACCACGGCGCGCGCCAATCGGCTGGGAGCCTTTGAAGTGTACCTGATCGTGAACCACGTGCCGGCGAGCGGCGCGTCGTCGGCTGGGGCCGGGCTCGACTTCCGGAGCGCGGTCGCAGGGCTGCACTCGAAGCTCTACTCGCGCGAATTCCCTCGCGTGAGCACGATCATTCGGCGCTGCCAGCAGCTGCTGCTGCCCATCTTTCACGCGCTGCAGGAGAGCGAGGACGCGCTCGAGGCGGCGCGTGTGGCCGAGGGCAGAGGAGGAGGCGCCGCCCGGGACGGAGCCCCTTGGACAGTCGCTCCGGTGCCCATGCAGGAGTACGTCGATCAGTTCAGGTTGCTGACCTCTGCTCGGCCACGACCTATGAGTAGGAGCTCGAGTCCCCATGCCCGGCAGGGCGTCAGGATCGCGCCGCAGACCAGCACGCGCGAAGTCGCGCCGGCACGGTGGGCTGACCAGACGCCGACCCCGAGCCCTGAGCCTCTGCGGGCTGACCAGACGCCGTCCCCGAGCCCTGAGCCGCTGCGCACTACTGTAGTACGAGGAGGGAGGAGTCCGAACCCGAGCCGAGAGCCTGTGGGAAGACGCGGCGGCGGCGAGGGAGGCGGAGGTGGCGGCGAGGGAGGCGGAGGCGGCGGCGAGGGAGGCGGAGGAGGTACGCAGGGCTGAGTTCAAGGAGAAGTCAGCCCTCCCGCGCAGCATGATGAGTGGGAGTGGGACGGGTCTGCTCGCCGCCGCCGGTCGCCGCCATGAACGATCCGGGAGAAGCGGTACTCTCCGCTCTCCGGTCTCGCCGGCATCTTCCTCGATGCCATGGAAGACGAAAGCCTTGGAAGACGAGAGGATGCGGAAAAGATGCGGAAGGTGCTGGACACTAACATGCATTTGCAGATGCATTAGGTTCCTAACATTAGAGAGACCATTAGAGCTACTACGTAATGTATTACGGTTAAAAGTCCTTCCCGCCCACCCCCTTACGTTATACGATAGCTGTTTTGACCGAGCGCGCCAAACTCGGGTGGAGAAGAATACTTTGTGGTCAAAAAGTCAGCTCTGTGTGAAACGGCTGTGAGCCGGAGCGAGCGACCGATAAGGCATCAACTCACAGTTGAAAAGGTCTGCCTGGGCGACTTTCACGGTCCAGGTGTCGCAAAATGTCCGACGACCAGGAGCGCGTGCGCTTGCGGGCGCGCGAGGGCGAGGCTGTCGAGTGGACGCGCCGGGTGGCCCAGCGAGCTGGCACGCTCAAAGACATGATGGACGACGCTCCACCCGAAGATGGCGTCTACCCGGTGCCGACGATTGCGGCGGAAGAGCTGGTAGTGCTCCGGGAGATGTGCGAGGCCGACTCCATGCCGGCGAGACTCGAGCAGTGCTCGATCTCGGAGCTCTTCAGGCTCGTCGAGGGCGCCAGCTTCCTCGACGCCCCCGGGGCGCTCAATCACGCGCAGTGCGCCCTCGCCACACGCCTCAACGGCAAACGTGCCGATGAGCTGAGAGAGCTGCTCGGCGCGACGGATGACTTTGGCAGTGCGGAGAATCGTGTGGCGGCACTCGCCGAGCCGGCGTTCTCGCCGGGGGGGCAGCTATCAGTAGCCACGGCGGGCTCTGCTGCGGACCCACCCGCGCTGCAGCCGCAGCCCTCTCTGTCGGGGATTGCAGTCACAGACGATGCCAAGGAGGTGGCGCTGGGCATGGTCGACGTGGGCACGCTGGCCGAGCTCAAGGGCGTGAGCCAATCGTGGTTGGCGCTCGCGCGGCGCGTGCTCTGCTCCCGCCTCAGCCGCTGCGAGGGTCAGTCCGTGCCGACTCAGATGGCTGAGATCACCGATCTCAACATCAAGGTCCTCGTCGACGCGGGTCGGCCATGGGAGGCGGCGGCGGCGGGGAGAATGCTGCCCAGCCTGGCCCGACTGCGTTGGGAGGGCTTCACGGTGAGTGTGGCCGCGGTCCGCGAGGTGGATCTGGACGAGGACGAGGACGAGGACGAGACGCCGTTCCTTGGAGGCCGTGCCAAAGCTGCTCTCCTCAGCTGCATCGAGGGCAATGGTGAGCTGCCGCTCAAGCTCCTGCTTGCAGCTGTCGCCTGCGCCGGCTCTGGCGAGGTGCACGGCATTCCGGTGCAGATGATGCGCGACGACTCCGTCTCTGAGCTCGTCCTGCATGGGCAAAACATCGGCGTTCCGGGCGGCATGCTTATCGCGTACCTCGTGCCCGTCATGGGCGGGCTGACCAAAATATCACTCGCCTTCAACGAGTTGGGGGAGGAGGGCACCAAGGCCATCTGCGAGGCACTCAAACAGAACAAACAGAACAAAATTCTCAAGGAGCTCGATCTGTCTGGCTTCATGAAAACCAATATCGGAGGGGCAGCAGGCGCCATGCATGTGGCAGACATGCTTGGCGTCAACGGCGGGCTGACCAAAGTATCACTCGCGTTAAACGAGTTGGGGGAGGAGGGCACAAAGGCCATCTGCGAGGCTCTAGAACAGAACAAGACGCTCAAGGAGCTTGAAATCAGCGGCAACATGACAGGAAACAGCAACATTGGTGGGACAGCAGGAGTCAAGCACGTGGCCAAGATGCTTGGAGTCAACGGCGGGCTGACGAGCATCAACCTCTCCGGAAACCAGCTGTGTGGCATCTGGACTGACTGGAGAGGAGACCAACATGGCACCTATACCACAGAGGGCATCATAGCGATTGCCAACGCCATTCGCGTCAACGGCGCGCTGACGAAGCTGTCGCTCGCCCAAAACGGGTTGGAGGAGGAGGGCACCAAGGCCATATGCGAGGCACTAGAACAGAACACGACGCTCATGGAGCTCGATCTGAGTGGAGGCTACCCTAGCTTCAACAACATCGGAGGGGCAGCAGGTGCCAAGCATGTGGCCAAGATGCTTGGCGTCAATGGCGCGCTGACGGTGACCAACCTCCTGGGCAATCAGCTTGATGCGGAGTCCGCCAAGATGCTTGCCAAAGTCGCCAAGCAGAAGGGCATCTCGCTCTGCGGCATCCAGCGCGACCAGACCACCGCTGACTTCTCCCACAAGAACCTGAAGCCGCCCGATGCGATCCTGCTGGCGTCGGACCTGTCACAGACCGTTGTCACAGGCGGGCTGACGAGCCTCGACCTCAGCTCCAACCAGCTGTGCGGCTCTGTCTATGGAACTTACACTGCAGAGGGCATCACAGTGGTTGCAGACGCTCTGCGTGTCAATGGCGAGCTGACGGCCCTGAATTTGTCGTTCAACTACCTCAAGGATGAGGGCATAAACGCAGTCTGCGAGGCCATCCAGAGCAACAAGGAGACCAAGCTCGCGTTGCTCAACTTTGAGTACAATGGCATCGGTCCAGGTGGAGCGAACGCTGTGGCGGCTATGGTAGCCGTCACAGACGGGCTGACGGCCCTGGATTTGTCGTCCAATGACCTCAAGGATGAGGGCGTAAGGGCAGTCTGCAAGGCCATCCAGAGTAACAAGGAAACCAAGCTCGCGTCGCTCAACTTCAAGAACAATGGCATCGGTCCAGGTGGAGCGAACGCTGTGGCGACTATGGTAGCTGTCACAGGCGCGCTGATGACAATCGAGTAAGTTTGCCGGGAAGGGTTGTTGGCTCATGGCTGGTTTTGTCGATGGTTTTGTAGGACTCGAACCGCTTGCTCAGTATACGTTTCCAGTACTGCACTAACTCCACTCGGCCACTATACCGTCAATGTGACTTGTGTGTGTCTGAGCGGGTTTAGCGGCCATTATAGATTATTGATTATACTTCGGCTTGCATGGTGGATGCGATACGATAACTGCCGTCCCGCGTCCGCGGAAAAGTCAAAAGAACCGGCTGCCGTGCGGGAACATGGGTTCGAGTTCCGCAAAGGTGTCGGTCGGGTAAAACTAAAAGATAACGGGAGTGCTGTTCAGCGCTGTGACCCGCAAGAAATCTGGCTGCGTGTCAATACTGTCTCCTAGGCCGCCAAGGAATTTTCAGCGCGCGGAACGCGCGTGCGTGTCGCTGCGTAGGCTCAGCATTCTATCAATATCCGGTGGGTCCCTCGTCAAGCAGTGGCTCGGGCGGCTCGCCAAGCCACACCTCGACGGCGCTGCCACCCGTCTGCTGGCCGCCCGAGCTGAAGTCGCAGTGCTGGCCGGCGACCAGGTGGAGGCCGTTTGGGTTTCCACAGCCGAGGTAGAGCCGCCCTTGCCTGAGGGTCTCCGACTCGCGATGGCGGTCGACGCCTTTGTTCCACAGGCGCTCGACGCATGCGGGAGGCCCATGCCAGGTGACGCGTGCGATTGCTGGGGTCACGTCGACGCCATGGAGCGTCTTGTCGAAGGGCAGGCCGCGCCGCAGCTGCTGAAGTGGCCACACGACGCCTGGTTTGAGAGTGACGCTCTCAGACTCGTCACCAGCGATGCGGATGTGGATGGAGGTGGCTGTCTCTGCTAGGTGCATGATCGCATCGATGGGCAGATCAAAACCGCCACCCGCGCTGCCCCGGCCGGGCGCCTGTAGCGACCAGATGCGCGTGTAGCGCAGCCCGTGCCACATCATGCCAGTAAACCTCATGCTAGCACTCCGATCCATGCGCTGGCTGAGTTCCACCTCGGTGCGCCTGCGCTGCTGCTGCTGCTGCTGCTGCTCGACCGCGGTTTGGTACCCAGACTCTCCTGCGAGTAGCTGAGGCTGGCCTCCCCACGCCTGAGGGCCGAGGCTGACCTCCAATCGCTCGGAGATGATCGCCCGCGCGCCCGCATCGTCGGATTGGTCGGCACCGGCGCGTGCAGGTGTACGCGAGGGAGAGGAGGCTGTGGCCAGTGACGGGGGCGGGTCGTGCCAAACGACCGGCACGTCGCCAGCAAAGTTTGAAGGCTCGACGCCGCCGCAAGCGCCGGCGCCGCCACTGCTGCCGGCCATGGCGGCAGACGCGCCCTCGCGAGCGCCCGAACCGGTCGACTCGGCCCTCCCTAGACCGAGGAGGGCCCCGCTGAAGGCGGCCCCCGAGCCAGAGCGAACTGGGATGCTGGGCGATGCGCTCTCGTTGGGCGCGGGCCGCCCGCCGCTATCCACTCGGCCGGTGCCATGGGGAGATGGAGGCGCCGTCCCTGGCGGCAGAGGCGGTAGGAGCTGATACTCCGGGGGCCCTCGAATGCCCATCATGACGCACTGATCGCCCACCCAGCAGCCCTGTTCGTAGGTGGAGTCACCTGCATGGTCCCACTCGCCCGTTCGCCACCAGCCACCTGGGAGCACTTGGATGGAGGCCGCGTGGCGCATCCAGCGACTCGATCCGACCGGTCGCCAGCGCATCACGACGGTGCCCGACGGGCTGGGCAGGTGGAACCAAAAGACGCAGCAGCCCGCATTCTCGGTGCGCGTCGCACACCA
The DNA here is from genome assembly GCA_001275005.1 of Chrysochromulina tobinii. Lineage (NCBI taxonomy): Eukaryota > Haptophyta > Prymnesiales > Chrysochromulinaceae > Chrysochromulina > Chrysochromulina tobinii. The sequence goes on along the minus strand of JWZX01003125.1, from coordinate 35,855 downwards.
CGCCGTGCCCAAGACGGCGCTCGCCTCCTCGAGCAGCTCACCCGGCGGCTCCGGCTCAGCCGGCGCGACCACGGGCGGCGGCGGCGGCTCTATCTTGGGCGGCAACAGACTCCGCGGGGCGGCGGCTCGCGTGGCGTCGAGCGCTCTCGTGACGGCTTGGTCCATCGTTGGCGCGCTGGCGGTGTCGCTGCCGCCAGGCCAGGAACCAAAAGCCGCAAGAGCAGATGTGCCGCTCCCGCCGACACGCGGCAGTGGCATCGAGTGACCGTCGGTAGGCCTCCGAGTCGGACGGTACGCGACGCCAGCTGTCGCCACGAGCACCAGCACTGACGCCTCGGCCCGTACCGCCGTGAGTCGGAGTGGCGTGAGGGGCAGAAGTGTAACCTCGTTGCACTCGGGGAGTGGACGCTGCGAGAGGAAGATGAGCGAGGCGGCGATGGGCTGGTTGGATGGCGTCTCGATGCGCAGAATGGCGGAGCCCACGGCGCTCGTCACGGCGCTCGTCGCGGCGCTCGTCGACGCGGCACTCGCGCCGCCGCCGCCGCCGCTGCCGCCGCTGCAACTACTGCCGCCACCGCCGCTCCTGCCACCAGCAGCATTCGCCTCGCCGCCATCGCCGCATGCGACGAGGAGAGGCTCAAGCTTCCCAAGGAGTGATCGCAACGGGTCGGCCGGCACCTCGCCGTCCCGCCGCCAAGGCGCATCTGCCGTCTTCTCGCCTGCACGATGGACGAGCGCATCGATGGCCAGCGCCGCCACGTCGGCGACTGCGAGCGCGGCCGAACGCTCGACGACGCAGCCCAGCGCGCCTGCAGAACACGTGTCATTCGACGCGGCCGCACGCCAGACCGCCGCCGCTTCGGTGCACGTGAGGGTGCGGTAGAGAGGCGTACCAGTCGGACCAAGGAGGGCGAGGCGAGAGAGCGTGCTATGCAGCAGCGCCAACGTCACGCGGTACCCGTTGCCTGCGCAGAGCTCGTCGCAGCGGCGCATATTGTCCGCCGACGGGTGCGTCGCATGCTTCAAGAGGGCATCGTACTTCACACCCATGGGCCCTGTGAACAGCCGTGCGGCGATCCTCTCTGCGGACGAGAGCGGCGCGTGCCCGAGCTCAGCCAGCCGCGCGTTGACCTCCTGCACCGCAGGGCTGAGCTGCGCCCACGTCTTGCCCTTGCGCGGAATCGTTCGCGCCGTCGCGGCCGATAGGGTGGTTGGGTGATACGGCTCGCTCGGCACCGGCACAGCGGCGCGGCGCGAGTGGAAAGGCGGCCACTCGACGAGCCCTGCGCTCTTGAGGCCGTTGATCGGATCCGCGACAAACCAGTACTCCGCGAGCGCGAACGTCGGCTCAGCCAGGTCGTCGGCTGTGAAGCGCAGCTTTGCGTCGGCACCGGCTGTGTGCTCCTCTCGGATTGCATGCAGTGCCACCTGCTCATCTGTGGGCGCGGGTGTGAAGAGCGCCTCTAGCGTGGCCAGGTCATGCGTGGCCGGGGCCGGCGCGAGATCGGAAAGCGTGTGCGCGAGCCGATGAAGACGCAGCGGGTGCACCGAGCGCAGCGCCATGGCCACGCTCGTGAGGGTGCTCGATGACGCAGGGAAAGGAGAAGGGCTGAAGAGACGCGAGCGCTCATTGTGCATCTTGACTGCGCCGGCAGCCAAACGGTCGGCCAGCCTCTCAAGCAGGGTGCCCTCGCGCAGCAGGGCGAGCACGACCGAATGCGCATTCGTGTGCGCGCCCAGCCCACACAAAAAGGGCAGCTCGGCCGGTACAAGTGACGTGGCCGAATGCACGTGCCGGAGCAGCGCTGGCACGACCAGCTCCTCGAGCTGCAGAGAGCGTACCCAGAGCTCTGCAGACCAAACCGCGACCGGCGGTTTGCCGACGAGGGGCGGCGCGTGGCTCGCCGCGCCGCGCGCGCCCTCCTCATCCTCCACCTCGCCGCCTGCGTCGTTGCCAGCGAAAAAGACGCCACCGTTGAGGTCGCGGCGCCTGGGCATCATGCCAACACCTGGCCGACGAATGTCACCGAGCCCTGCCGCCAGCAGCCGCTCGCTCGCACGCACGGCCGCATTCAGGCAAGTGTCGACCGCGGTAGCCGCAAATCCGGGCAGCGGCTTCTCGATGCTGCCCTGACCCTCGGCGCTCAGCCGCGCCCGGAGCGCCCGGTTGTCCTTTTCGAGATCGTCGATTAGCGCCTGGAGCTGAGCGATGCGTTGCCCCTTGCGCTTGCTCTCGCCGCGCAGCATGGCCACCTGGACCCGCGCCGCCGCGCCCGTCTCACGCGCCGCGTTGAGCTTCCTCTCGACCTCCGACGCGCGCCGCCAGGCCGACGGCATCCCGCGAGCCCCGCCGTGCACCTGGCGCTGCAGAACCTCGAGCTTCTGCTCGAGCTGCAGCGAGTGCTGCACGCCATATGCTGTCGCGACCATGCCAACCACGGGACGCGGAGTTTCCGACTGTTTCTGCATCAGATCCTGTTCGGCCCTTTTCAGAGTCTGCTCCATATTCGTCAGTCCGCGGCCGCCGGGCCACTGGTTCGCCAGCGGAACCGGCTTTCTTTCCACGTCCGCGCCGAGTTCTGAAGTGGATGGTTTACCTGTACCACTCGAGGGGATGCTCCGGTGGACCGCTTTGGATCGTGGGAGTGAGGCATGCAGCCCTTGTGGCGCGCCGAAGAGCGTCGCCGAGGGCGGGGGCATGCAGGCGGCAGTTGTGGCGACCTCACGCGAACTCTCACGCGTGACTGTGAAGGCCCTCCCTGTACGCGTGAAGGCCCTCCGAATACCGTTACAATTGTATCGACCCACCGCGGTCTCCGGACGCGCGGTGTGTGGCATGATGTAGTGGACTCTCTGCTGAATAAAACACTTAAACACATGGAGCTGGACCTGCATTTTCTCTCTTGCGCCTACAATGCGATTCGATCGATGGCCCAACTAAGGCCCAACTGATGCACAGCTCAGGGCCAGGCACTGCACACAGACAGCACGGTCCACGGATCACTGCGTGCTGCGCCGCTTTAATCCCACCCACCTCCGTCGAAGCCGCCGTCAAATCCGTATCCCCCATCGAAGCCGCCGTCAAGAGCGGATCCCAACATCATGCCGCCCACCAACCCCGCGCCCACGCCGAGGGCCAACCCACCGCTGTCGTAGCCGTAGCCACCGCCGTAGGGCCCGTAGCCGTAGCCACCGCCGACGACCACCACGTTCGGTTGCTGCTGGTATACGACCTGCGGCTGCTGCTGCACGTAAATGGGCGCTTGCTGATACTGCGGCTGCTGGTACTGCGGCTGCTGGTACTGCGGCTGCTGATACTGCTGTCCATACATTTGCTGAGCCATAGGCGGTTGGCCCATAGGCATCGCCTGCGCGATCGACGGGGTCTGGGAACGCTGGGATTGGATTACCTGGCCCTGTGCCACAGGCAGCTGGCCCTGAACGACGGGCAACTGCCCCTGGGCCACGCGTGCAACCGCCGGGCGTGCCGCTGGCACGAGCATTGTGAATGTCTGGCCGGGACTGAGACCGTCTGGGATCGTCACTTGCATTTCACCTGAGGGAGTGACAATGCGCATATTGGCGCCCCCCCTCATGCCCGCCGGCACTTTCACGGTCATGGGTTGGTGCGTGGCAGGCTGATCCGCCAGCACTGCGGGCGCTCGCCCACTTGATGGGGGCGTGCGACGATTAGGCGCTGGCATCCCCGTCATGGTAGGGTTGTAAGGCATTGACGCACGCGCGCTCGTATATTGTTGAGGGGGAAACATGCAACTCTCGCGTGTCGCACGAAAGAACCCTACCGGTATGAGAAGCTCTGAGGCGGTGTGATCCTTGTTGTTTGAGCAAAAGGAATATTTCCTTTTCTGTACGAAATTGAAGCCCCCCCCCGTTATGGAGGGCCGTCTCTTCACATGCACGACCTCGTCCTCGGACCTGGCGTCAACATTGCGCCCGTCAACGTGAGATACGCACAGCTCGGACCTTCCGACTGGCAAGGACTGGCACAGCGAGGTATCCAGCACGTACGCCTCTGTGGATGGGTCGCTGAACCGCTCATGGATTGGAGCACGTGCCCTGCACGCACGCGTCATATGCCAACAGACGAAGACGAGGCGGTTCGTGTCATTATTGCAGGCGGCCGTGACGCACCCGATGCGAACGCCCCGAGAGCATTCTCGAATCTGAAGCAAGCGGCACGTGACGCGCTCGCCGCCGGGCTCCTCGTTGTCCTCAATCCGTTTCACCAGCGGCACCTTGCGGAGGTGAGCAGCGAATCCGTGCGATGGATCTGGGCTGCCGTTCTTCGCGAGTTTCCGGAGCATGAGTTCCCGACCAACCGTGTGGCTTTTGAGATGGTCAACGAGCCAGCAAACTATGGCCCGCGGCACGTGGCTGACAGTCCGCCCTGGCCCCAAATCGTTGCTGGATGGGTTGCTCAGGTCCACTCAAGACAGCCCCACCGCCACCTGATACTCACGGGCAAACAAGGAAAGCGCAGCTCGGATGCACCTTCGGTGAGCAGCCTCGATGGGCTACTGGCCGACTTGCGCAGCGGCCTAGTGCCGCCCGGCTGCAATCACTTATGTCACGTCACCTTTCATTACTACGAGCCACGGCCCTTCGTGCTCGCGCTTGCGCCAGGTGCCGGCGGGGCGCCGCCGAACTGGACGAACGGTGAGCCGGGCGACCTGCTGCGCAAGCGCGCAATCATGTTCGAGGCGTTCGAGAGAGTGGCCAATGCCACAAGTGCTCGGGTGTACTTGGGCGAATTTGGGTTGGACGTGGGCGCAGTAGATTCAATCCAAGGGGCGCTATGGCTTGCCTCTGTTCGCATGGCCGCCGCCCGTCTGGCGAACGCACTCGGCTTCGCGGTCTGGACCTATTTTGGCACCAAGAACGGGTTGGCGGATGGTCCGAGTGCGAGCCATCGGCTCTGTATTTGGGATCGCAGCCCGCTTGCGGCGGCTGCACTCGACGTGGCCGATGAGCACCGGTTTCGTCATGTGGCCGAAGCATGCAACGGCCTGGTATGGCCGGCGCACCCACCCAGCCCCCTGCTGCCCTCGATCGATGCCGTCTCTGCACCGCGTCCCTGTCCCGAGGATGAAGAGATCAGGCCAACTTGGGCAGACGCCCTCCTGCAGCCGTTGGCGTCGCCGTCATCACCTGACGTGGTCTACGCTGGGGTGGATGATCTCAATGCTAGTACCGCAGCTGCAGGCATCCTACTCGCCCTTGGAGGGCTCGTGATTGCCTACGCTACAGTACGATGCGTTGCACACGCATCGTCCCAGAGCACGGTTCAGCCCAGCGAAGAGTTGACACGCAGATCGGCACGCGATGACTATATTGACTTGTGAACGACACAACGACCGGACCGCCCGCGCCCCCCGACGCCCCGAGGACGGCAAATAAAGAGTCCCAAGCCCGCAGGTCCTTGGGTCATGATGTTTAACACTATATAACGGCGAATTTAAATCATAAATCCGCACCGCCGTGTATTCGCACCACGAGGGGGGGCGACACATTGATACGGCTTTCGCATGGGCTTTCGGCGGTTACGGCGACGACTATTTGCGTCCGTACCGCTTCGCTTCTGAGCCATGATCCCGGGGCGGCGGTCCCGGCGTCCCCCCGCTTCCCCCCGCGGGCCGGCCCTGCCGGCAAACTCCGCTCGACGTCTGGCTGAGTGCTGGTGCATGTGCACATACAATATGGCAGAGCTGGACGCCCCTCACTGAACCCTTTACTCTTACCACATGGCGCAGGACCGCGAGACACTGCCTGGCCGCTCATGGCCGCCGCACACGCTGCAAGTTTCGCGTCTCCCATTCCACCTCAGCAGCGGCGCCCTCCCAAATCCCTCGCCAGAACGCAGCCCCCCTACTCATGAGTGCGTCGCCGTTCACATGTGCGTTCCCAGCGCCCGAGGTGAAGGCAGTGCCAGCGTGGTCGCTCGATGGGGCGTCGTTCATCGTGATGCCCTCCGTGCGTGTCGTGTCCTCAAAATACTCAGCCGCCCGACATAGAGCCCTGCACTTGACGACAGTCACGCGCGGCCGGGCCGTCGCAGCACGCTCGTACAGCAGCAAGCGCAAGAGTGCCGACACCGTCGCGGCGGCTCGGTTGCCATTGATATCGACAAACAGGGAGTCCGAACCCGCGGCAGCGTCGAGCAGCCGCTCGCGTTCAAGCAATGCATCGAGCTTAGCAAATCGCACATTGCTCATGCCTGCACAGCTTGCTGCCGCCTGCTTGAGGGGCTCTGACGCCATGTCCACGGCGTACACCGACTTGGCATGCGCCGCCAGCAGCTTGGTCGAAGCACCAAACGAGCAGCCGATCTCAAACGCTGCGTCACTGGGCTGTGTCTGCGAGCGGGCGAGCTTGCGAAATGACGAGGTCTCTTCACAAAGCAATATAGCCGGCCGACCAGATCGTCCATAGCAACGCTCCAATCGGCGTTTTGGAATACGTTCGATGCGTGCGGCAGCGTCACGACGTTGTACGAGCACATCGTCGTCAGCTGCAACAACAGGCTCCAGGACGGTTGCGAGTGCGGAGCCATACCGTGTGCCGCGTACGAAGACAGTCTCCCCAGTGACGATCGGGCGGCCGCCGAAGTAAGGTGGCCAAGCTTTCATGGCGCGGGCACTCCATTCTGCAACAGGCCGTGTGGGCTCTGCTGGTAAAATGAAGGTGTCGAAGTACATCTTCTCCAGAGAGCGAGCTTGCAAGGGCCGAAATGCGAGCGAGAGAGAGATTACTGTACAATTGTACGGTACTGTACTGGGAGGAGAAGGCGGAGTGTGAACAGGGGGCCCCGAGCTAGTGGTAACCGCATCCGTATGTACGCCGGTCCGGTGTCTTGGGTGTCGAATTATAACCATTGGCTGTGAACAGGGGGTCGTCCCCGAGCTAGTGGTAACCGCATCCGTATGTACGCCGGTCCGGTGTCTTGGGTGTCGAAGTATTGGCTGTGAACAGGCAAAAAATACCGTACCGGTACTCGACCCAAACTTATTTTGGTTAACGCCCATAATTGGTGTGAATGTGGTTTGTGAATGTGTTCAAGTTCAAGTTCAAGTTACTACATAAACAACAGACAACCTAACGGAAGCCTATCGAACTTGAACTTGTGAATGTGAACACATCGCCACAGCGAGCGCTCGAGGCGCCGGAGCGAATCGCGACGTCAGCGCGGCCGTCCTTGATCGCGAGCCAATGGGAGACTTCGGTCCGGCCTACTTCGCACAGCGGGCGGCCGCCGCGGGCAGCTCCATCCCCATGTTCCGCTGCCAGGAGTGCGGCATGCAGATGCCGATTGCAGCTCCGGATGCGAGCTGCTCCATGTGCGGTGGCACGCTGCGTCCTCTCGGGAGGACCGTTTCTCGGACTGCGACGTCGCTGCCAACTGCCGCGGAGGCGGCCGCCGCCAATGAGGAGGTGCAGCGCCAGGCTGAGCAAATTCTGATGTCTATCTTGCCGACCGACCTGCTCGGAGCCCTCGCGGACGGCGCCAGCAAGCCCGCTGATGACGAGATCCTGGCGTCACTGCCGCTCCACAAGATCGAGCCGTACATCTCGCTCCGAGTGACCCGCGGCCAGGCCGGTTCCGACGCAGCGGATCCGATTGGTGCGCCACGTCGTGCGCTGCTCGCGGAGGCTGCCGAGCGCCGTGCGGTCGCGGCCGCAGCCGCGGATGCAGAGGGTGACGACGCGGCAGTGTCAGCGCCGCCGCCGCCGCCTCCGCTGCCTCCGCCGCCACCGCCGCCGCCACCTGAAGCGGCACCGCCCGCGCCTGCCGAGCCGCCCGCTCCGCTGCTCGAGGTCAAGGGCACGGGCTCAGCTTTCGGCACGCCCATCGGTGACGTGGGGGAGGCGGGCGTGAGTGGGGTCCTAGCTCTCGCCGATCCCCGTGACGGCTCGACCGCCTTTGCCAATGCCGCCGAATTGCGCGGGAAGCTCGTTGTCATGTGGCGCGGCGGCTGCTCGTTTGTCGAAAAGGTGCGCCGTGCGCAGGCTGCCGGTGCCGCCGCGGCGTGCGTTGTGCAGACTGCGGGTCAGAAGTGGCCGTTCACCATGTCGGACACGGCGGGTGCGGGTGGCGATCTCGTGTTGCCCTCGCTCATGGTCTCGGCTGCTGACGGCGCGCGGCTGCTGCACGAGCTCGAGGCGGCGGCGGCGGCAGGCGAGGCGTGCGTCGGTCTCGCGCGTGCACACGATCACCACACGAGCTGCGCCGTCTGCCTGATGGAGATGATGGCGGACGAATTGGCGGTCCGATTGCCGTGTCATCATCTCTTCCATGAGGACTGTGTGCGCCAATGGCTCAAGAAGCAGCACACCTGCCCGTGCTGCCGCACGCCGCTCCCTTCCAAAGCGCCGTCCAACCGCCCATCGGCCGAGGACGCGCTCAACGACCGCGCTCGAGCGTTTGCCGACTTTGGACGCGTGCGAGGCACCGCGCCCTTGCCCTCCTCTGCCATGTACACTTGAGCTCGAGGCTCTTCTCACCTCGGGTCGATCTTCACACATCGGGACGCACCTGGCAGCTGGCGATGCTCCGGCGGCCTGGGCTGTGTGCGAGCACGCGTCGAGTGTCTGGGCGCCCACCACCGGTCAGCGAGCGTAGGTTACAGGTCTCTGGGCTGAGAGTCGAGGTTGAGAGGTTTCGTCGGCCTGTCCGCTTTCGTGTCTCGAGATGAGCGTGTTTCGCGTCGCCGGTACGTTTCCGTTCGGGTCTGTGACGTGGTAGGACGCACAGTTAGACCCAGAAGGTAGCGACAATTAGCGACAATGCCAAAATTCGTGCCAAATTCCCAAGCGGCAACTACTTCCGAACGCGTTTACGCGCAGAGCTCGGACGCGCAGCAGCCACGGCATGCAGGGTGGCTTTCGTTTCAAGAAAAAGTTCACCCCATGTGGACTATATTCAAAGTACAGACTGTTCACACTTGGATCGGTTGTCTTTGTGAAAATGTCGGACACGGGCTTGTGGCGCCTTTGCGGCGTCGTCTGCATAGGCATCGTCCTCGCCACGTGGTTCTTGCGACGGCAAAGCCCGCACGACGTGCCAGCTGCTCGCCTGCAGAAGCTCGAGGCCGACGTTTACGCAGCTCTCGATCGTTCTCTAGCGAGCCTTCAGAGGGAGCGAGACGAGCTGGCGACAGAGAATGCGGTGCTAAAGAGGAAGTTAGCGCAGCAACGAGCACCGGTGCCAGTGCAGCAACGAGCACCGGCGCCAGTGCAGCAACGAGCACCGGTGCCAGTTCCAAATGCGCCTGCCGTCCCAGCTCCACGACCAGCGTTCGCGAGCTCATCCGTGCAGCGTCTATGCGGCGATGGCACCTCAGACGTGCAAGCGGCCGTGTTCTGGCAAAATCACCACGGCCTCATGGTGCGACGCTTCGTGTCGATCGGCGACGGGCGATTGAGCGTGTGCAAGCGCTCCAGCTCACCGGCGGTGGAGTTGACGCTAGGCGCCGGCAGCGTCGCGTCAACACTCGGCTCGAGCGCAAAGGCATCCATGGGCTTCTCAGTGCGCGTGCGCAGTGCCGGCGATGGCGGCACGAGGGCGCAGGAGGCGGTGCTGCAGCTGAGCTCGGAGGCCGAGCGCGCCGCATGGCTGTCCGCACTCGCACGATCCGGCGTGGCCATGCAGGGCGCCAGCGCCGCGGCCGCCGTTACGCTGCCTGACGACGCGTTTGAGGGGTCGCCGCCACCGACGCCGACGGCTCGGTCGACGACTGCTGAGGCGGGCGGGGACAGTGACAGCCATGCGGCGACATTGGCTTGCCACCGCAGGGCCATCGCATTTGGCGCCGACGCCCTCTCTCATCGCGTGCAGCCATTGAGCATCCAACGGCGCCTCGACTTCGTCGCACGTGCCGCCGCCGCCGCCGTCGCTGCTGCCATTACTAACGACGGCCCACGCCCCGGCGCGGTGGAGCGCTTGGGGCTCGCGCTGCCCGATCCGGCGGGTTCGGGCCACAGGTACCTGGCCTTCGAGCGCAGCTTCGCGCATGGGCTCGGGCATGAGCTGCTCGTATATAACCTGGGCGTCCGCTTGGCGGCGGAGCTGAATCTGACACTGCTTCACTCGCCGCTGCTGTCCTCGAGCGAACGTGGCGACCACGCCGAGCTCCGTGGATTAGCGGCGGCGCTCGAGGCGGTCCTTGGGCTCGGGCGGGGTGCCGTGCCTCTCAAGAATGCCCCACAGCTCCGCGCCAATGGTCGTACGATACCCGTGCGGCGACTCTCGCGCCCGTGCCCCGACGGCGCCAAAAAGCATGTCGGTGGCGGTGCTGAGTGGGCAACGGTCGTACGCGCCGTGCAAGCGCAGCGCGCCGTGCCGTCCATCTTTCACGTATGCGGTGACCTCCGCACTGTCCTCGTGGAGGGCTCTCCTGCCAAGAGCGCCAAATATGACTTTGGCTTCACGGGGGCTTGGTGGCGCGCACGGCTGGCCGCCGCCGCCAAGGCGAACCCCGAGGCGCACTCGACGCCACTGTTTGCCGCGGCAGAGGTAGCAGGAGCTGGATCTGGAGCACAGGCAAGGGGAGCAACGGCCGCATGGGCGGCGACATCGGCGCGCAGCCGCATGCTTCACGTGGCAGTGCACATCCGACGCGGCGATATGGTCTACCGCAACTTTGCCACGCAACTCTCTCCTGATGAGTATTACGTCCAAGCGATGTGGCATGTGCTCACGTGTGTGCACGCGGCTGCGTCCGCGCGCCATGTCAGCACTGTGGACACCACTGCGGCCGCCGGCACGGCTGCGTCTCCAGCTAGTCCACGAGTGGTCTTCCATGTGTTCTCACAGCTGCCGCCAGTGAGCTCGTGGACAGGCGATGCGCGGGTGCCGCTCGAGGGGCGCGGCGCGCCGTACGTCGACGAGCTGGGCTGTGCTACCAGTTTGCGAGAGCAGCTGGTGCGGCTAGTGGGCATCCATCCGCCCGCGTGGCCGCACTGGACGCTCCAGATGCACTTGGAGGTGGATCCTGTAGCTTCGCTGCTCCACATGGTCAAGGCAGACGTGCTCATTGCGTCCGACTCCTCTTTCTCCCTCGCGGCGGCGGTGCTCTCGAGTGGCCTCGTTCTCAGCCGTGCGGGATGGAAGCGATTCCCACGTGGCGCGCGCCAGGGCATGCGGCACGCGATCGAGCTCGATGCGGATGGTGGCTTCGAGCCAGCGGAGGCCATTGCGAAATTAGGCGCTAAGATACGTAGAACATACTTAGATTCATTCGATTAGATTTCCAAGAACCGAAGAAAGATTATAAAATGTAACTTGATTAGAGCTCCGATACGGGATCCGGTCCGGAAGGGCCGCCGGGACACGAAAGCGCGACGAACGCGCGATTATTATTCGTGCAGTCCATCATCGTGTACGAGCGTGCTACTCATGCTCCTAGTCAACATGCTGGGGACGAGCCCTGAGCCGCCCTATCCCTTGTGGCACAAGTACACGCAGGCTGGTGGTGGTTGGGATGGCGGGTCGCGCCGCTGTTCTCGAGCTTCCGTCTCGCGGGAGGGCGGAGGATTCAGATCAGCCGCTCCGCGCGCAAGGGGGTTCCCGCCTCCCCGAGGGTCATCGCTCGTCGCACGTTCCCCATCGCGCACGAGAGGGTGGCGAGAGAGGGTCGCTCTGTCAGTTTTGGAATCGCTTTGGTCTTGGGCTTCTCCTCGGGCAGTCCGATACGCCAGAGCTCCTTCTGGGAGCGCAGGTCGGTGCGCCGCGCCTCAGCGTGCTCGGCGAGCGTCTCGGCGTGCTCGAGCAGGCCCATATCGTCCACGAGCCGCGAGAACTCGTCCAGATCGAGATCTCCCGAGCCGTCGACGTCGCGCGCGAGGAACATGGCGCGCAGTCGCGAGCGCGGCACGTCGAGCAATTTGGAGAGATTGAGGAATTCGTCAAGGTCGATTGTGCCTTCGCCGCCAACGTCGAGAGCGCAAAAGAGCTTCTCCACGTTGATCTTGTGCGTGCGTGCCTTGGCGGCGGCCTCGGCCTCCGCCTGCTCGTGCGCTGCGCAGAGCTGAAGCATCGCTTCACGGTGCGCGCGGTCCTCCGTCGGGAACTTGAGCTTGAGCAGCTGCGAGAAGCGAGCCACGCGGCACACGCCCTCCTGGTGCTGCAGGCGAAAGTGCTTGTACAGCTTGATCACCTCGCGCTGGCGCTGCGGGTGCAGCAGCATCGAAGGGTCCTGGGCGGTCGCCGCGGCGGCGGCGCTCTCAGCGGCCTCAGCATTCGCCGTCGCTGCTGTTGCAACAGCGGCGGCGGCGTGGGCGGAAGCGATGACGTTGGCTGCGGCCGCGCTCGGCGCCGGAGGTCCAACCATCGCAGCAGCGGCGGCCGTCATTGCGCGTAGCTCATTCGCGCGCCGCGAGTGTTGGATGATGGTGGCGGACGCTGCTCTCATCGGCGTGCCGCGCGCGAGAGCTACCTGCGGCTCCGTTTCCAGCACCGCGGTTCGCTTGATAGCAGTGGCTGAGGCAGACCTGGTGGATGGTCGCAGCGGCGGTAGGGATGTCGGCGCGGCGACCGGCGGCGCGGCGACCGGCGGCGCGGCGACCAGGGTCGCGGCTGCCAGCGGCAGCGGTTGTGAAGAAATGGAGGCGGATGACTCATCGACTGGCGCGAGCCCTCCCGCAGAGCCCATTGACCCCGCGGAGCCTCGAGAGCCGTTAGTGCTGAGGCGGCGGCCGGCACTCCGCGGCACCGATGGCGGCTGTGGACGAAGGGTGAACACTGGTTGTATCGGCTGTGTCGGCTGTGTTGGCTGTGCTGGCTGTTGCTGCGGCGCTTGCTGTGGCAGCGCCTGTGGCTTTATAGGGAGCGCCGCGGTCGCCGTCGGCTGCGTGCTTGACTGGACACCCCCGCGGATAGTGCGGTAGAGCTCCCGATATGAAATGCGCCCGTCGCCGGAGGTGTCGATCGTGTCGAAGAGCTCGTCCAGCTCCGATGTGGGGTGCTCATTGCCAACCAGAGTGAGGATGCCAGTATGGAACTCACGGCGGTCGACTTCGCCAGAGTCGTCAGTGTCCAATTGATGGAAGATGTCCATGACGCGCTGAAGGTTGGCGTTCACCACCTGGCGCAGCGAATCCGTGTGCATGGTTGTCCGGCGGTCCGCGCACGGCAGGGGATCGAGATCCACGTACGCTTGCTCGAGCAGGGCGCAGAGGTGTTCGCTCTTCTTGGGTTTGGGCGGCGGCGGCGGCGCGCTACTCGGGCCCGCAGAGTCGGGCTCCTGGTACTGGGACAGCACGGGGTCCCAGCTGGCGATGGTGCCAGCGCTGAAGAGAGACTGACGCGCGGCGTGCGCGGCGTGTCGTGCGCGGGACAGGAGCCGGCTGACGGAGGGCGGTCGGGGTGGCGGCTGCATCGGCCTGGTCGCTGCAGCAGCCATTGACGGTGCCGCTGCGGATACTCCGATCGGATGGTTCTTACCACTCTCTCTCGGATGGTTCTTACATCGTCGTGAGACGAGCTCGTCTCGAGCCGCCTGTTCGCGAAGCCGCATCAGTTCCCTGTGCTCTTCTGGGAGCATACCAATAGGTACGGTACCCTCAAGCTGCTGCTTGAACGCCTCTTCGATTTGCATCTCAAGGGCGCTGAAGTAGTCGTGGACGTTCGATAGGTCGGGCGGTGGCGTGCAGGGACGGTCGATGCTTGCAGAGGACTGTTCTACTGAGAATGTTGAGCTCTCGCGAGGCGAGGCTCCTGGCATGGCCAAGTCCAGCCGGCGACGCGCAGGAGGAGAGCGTGCTCGAGGCCCTCTCAAGTTGGGTGAGGAAGCAGGCCGTACCGACAGCGGTAGAAGTGAGGGCTGCTCGAAATTCTTCAAAGGATCGCGCCGCGGCGTCGGTAGCGTAGGGATGACTGGTTTGAAGAAGTGCGACGCCTTCTTCTTGATCGGTGGCGGTGCGGCGGTCGTCATCACCCCAGTTGGACTGAACCGCGTCGGGGCTTGACCGCTTTTCGAGCCTGCACCTTTGAACGCTCATATGCGAAGCGCGCGCGCGCCGAAACGAGCACTTCCCGTGGGGCTACGCGGGGCTGTTTGAACCCGAGTTGCGCGTGTTAACTTCGAATTGCATGCGCGTGAAAGCGAGCGTCTACTTACGCGACCTCTCCGATGCCATCAGCAACATCCACAGCCACCGCCGAGGCGACGGCCACCGAGGTGCAGTCGCTTGCGGTCATCCGCAACCTCCTCCGGCTCAACGTCTCGCAGATTCTGTACGCGCGCGGCTGCCTTCCCGAGTCCGACTTCGAGACGAAAGACGTGGAGGGCATGCGCGTGCAATCACTTGGCGGCCCGGAGATCTCGAAGACGGCAGAGACCTTGATCGCGTGGATCGAGAAGGGCATCTTCTCCGCGCTCTCCAAACGCTTCCTAGAGAAGGCCGTGCTCTGCTTCTCGGAGGACGAGGCGGGCAAGCACGTGCTCGAGGCGTGGGTGCTCTCGATCGCCTGGGAGGTCGATGAGCAGGGCGTCGAGAAGCCGACCATCACCTTCGGCCCGGACAAGCGCCGAGCGGCCGCGCTCACCGGCGTACTCGAGCCACAGGCCAAGGTCACCAAGGCGCGTGTGCGGCAGATGTCCTCGCTCATGCTGCGGCAGATCTCGCTCATGCTGTGCACGCTGCCGGCGCTACCATCAAACCACTTCGTGTTCATGCGCCTCCTCTACCGCGACGGCCTGACGCCGGCCGACTACGAGCCTAGCGGCTTCGAGAGCGCGGCGGCTGACGACCGTGCATCCCTCTGCTTCCTCACGAAGCCGATGCAGCTCACCGTCGCCCAGCCCGTTGCCACCGGGCACCACTCGTACCGCATGCATGTGGTGAGCTCGTTCTTGGAGGACGACGCCTTCGCGCCGAGCGGGCTCAAACGCAAGGCCCCCGCCGGCCCGCGCGAGCAGCAGAGCTGGCAGCTCGACCTCGGCGCCTCGGTCGCGGGCGAGCTCGGCGCTCACGCCGACGAGCTCGACGAGCCAACGATGACCGAGTACGTCGCATGCGCGCGCCGCCTGGTGGAGGAGGAGGAGGAGGGCGCGCCCTTCACCTCTGTCGCCCTCGCCCGCGAGCTCGGCTGCTCGCGCGCCGGCGCCGAGCGTGTGCTCCACGTGCTCGAGCGCGAGCGCCTGCTTACCGAGTTCCGTCCTCGCGAGTCGGCGCGCCTCGTGCAGCGGACTGGCCGCACTGTCAAGGGCACTGACGATGGCTCGCAGTCGCAGTCGGACGGCTCGCAGTCGCCTCACCCTTCGGCTCGCTGCTCGGCCGCGGCGGCCGCCACCACGACGCCCGGCACGTTCGAGATCGGGGCGACTGCCGCCATGACACCCGGCCGTCTGCTCAAGAAGGCGCGGCGGGCCGAGGAGGAAGAGGAGGAGGCGCCGGCCTCGCGCAAGGTGAGCGCAACGGTGCTCACGGTGCCCTCGCAACCGCCCGCGCCCGCGCCGCGTGCGTCCAAGACGCCGATGCCCGCGCGCACCTCGTCAGGCCGCGGACGCCCGTGAGGAGCAAGGCGCGCGCGTGAGCGCGACACTGGCATCGGATGACAGAGGATCGAGGCGCAGCGCATCTGCTCTCACTCCTCTCTGTGACTCGGCGCGCAACGTGTGCTGTGCTGAGGCGGGTGCGGAGAGCAGCATGTGTGCGGTGGGATGCTCAGCACGTGCAGCGGACTCGTGCGAGAGAGCAGAGAGGCAGAGGGGCGCACCGTTTCCAGACCGTTCGTCGCGTGTTCGTCGCGCCGGGGTCGGCTCGGGCGCGGGGCCGGGGCGATGGGACCGGAGCTTGCGCCGCGTGGGCCGTGGCGCGTGGCCTGGCGGGGAGTTAGGCGGGGAGCGCGCCGCGCCACGGGCGGGCGCGGGCACCGCGCAGCCGGCCAGCCTTGGCCAGCCGGCCGGCCGCCGGTGGGCGGTGCCTGCGCGGTGCGTGCTGGCTAGTCGCTAGAGACCGGTGTCGCAACCGGGGTGTCGTCTGTCGACGCGTGTGATCTGTGGGGGGACCTCGCGCTTGTTCGACACGCTCACGTTTCACTTCGTTTCACTTACTAAGCAAATCAGGCGTGCACCATAAGTTCAGCCAGTGCAGGTGCGCGGTGCACCAGCCGGGCCTGTGGTGCGTGCTGGCGTGGTAGCGTACGGTACAATTGGTACGGTACACGATAGGTAGCGTTAGAGCTACGCCATCGTTCTATCCCAGGCGCCCGCGCGAGCGCTCCCAAACTCGGGCCCCGCGTCGGAAGGCGCCCGTCCTCCCGGTTCTCGCAGCCTCCGCCAACCCCCACCTGCTCGCTCACTTGCTCACCGACTCGCGCCTGTTGACGAAGCTCGACGAGAGCTCACCATAGAGCTTCTCGTGCAGCGCTTCCTTGCTAATGCGCTCGCCCGCGTCGTCGACGCACGGCATCCGACGCCAGTGCTCGAACTGGTCGGAGCACCACACGAAGGTGTTGCGCACCGCCGTCTTGTAGTCGTCGCCAGCCGTCTCGTGGATGTCGAGTGCCGCACGCGACGCGTCCAGGGCCATCGCCTTGAGCGCCTCCTCCGGCGGCAAGTCGAGGTACACGACGCGGTGTGCACGCGGCAAGTCGAGCCAGTCGTGCTCGAAGGCAGCGAGCTGCGCGATGAGCGCGGGGCGCTCGTCTGAGGGCAGCTTGGACGCCTGGTGGCCGAAGTTGGCCTCGACGTAACGGTCGAGGATCACGTTGTGTCCCCGCTTGAGCCACGCGCTCAGCAGAGGTGCCGTGTCGGCGCGGTTCTGCGCGTAGAGCGACGCGAAGAGGAGCGGGTTGACGGACTTGATGTCACCCTTGGCTCCGCTGAGCAGCGTGCGGATGAGCTTGCCGTGCAGCGCCGCGTCGTGCGGGTAGTCCAGCGTCGAGCACGGGTAGCCCTCAGCCCGCAGCCGCTCGAGCAGCATGCGCGACTGCGTCTGCTTGCCCGCGCCGTCGCCGCCCTCGATGACGAAGATACGCCCGGGGCTCTCGGGCGGCGTGGCAAAGGCGACGGCCTCCGCCTCCGCCTGAGTGGCGTCCTCGTACTCGAAGGTCGTCAGCAGCGGGTGCCCCGCCAGGCCTTGCATGAAGGTGCTGCCCGGAGAGCCGCGCCGGCAGAGGCAGAGCGTGAGGCAGCGACGTCTAAAGAGCGCGTACGACACTTCGGCACCGACCGTTGCATCCGCATCGCTCACGTCGGCGACCACGAGCTCTGCTGCGTCGATGGCAGCCAGGCGCCGGGCTCCCGCCACGCCGATCTCCTCACCAACGTCAGCGCGCACTGCGGCCAGGATTGACGAGGCGGTCAGCACCGCGCCACCCGCGCAATCTTGAAGCTGGGCAGCCAGGCGCGACTGCAGCAACGGTCCTTCGCCCACGGCCGCTGCCACGAGATAGATCGGGCCTGCAACCGACGGCGTCGTGGCGCGGCTCAGCATTGTGGGCGGGAACAAGGAGGAAACGTGTGAAGCAGGGCTGTGAAGTATTCTTGAAATACGACTCTAGAAGCTATGAACGGATCCCAGAGAATAAGGGCACTCCACATCAAAGTTGCTCAGACACTGACTCTGCGCTGACATCCTCTGAAGCCGCGACATGCTCCACCGGAGCATGCGCCGCAGTCGCATGCTTCTTGACCTGCTCCTCCGCGGCACGGCCTTTTTCGGGCTCGGGCCGCGGCTGCGCCGTCCGCACAGGCATCGGAACCTTGGCACGCCGCTTACTCGGCGTTTGCGCCTTGGCCAGCCACGCCGCCGCCGCCTTGTCCTGCTCTACCTTTTCGGCCGCCGCCTTCTCGTCGGCCGTCTTCATGGCAGCCGCTCGCTCGGCCACGCGCTCGGCCCTCGCCGTGGCCTCGGCGAGGTCCCGCCGCCGTCGGCCGACTGCCGACGCCGCCGCCGTCGCCTCAGTGCGCGCAACGGGGCAGTCGGTGAGCACTCCCCCATTGACCAAATTGAGCCATTCATCAGTCGAGATGGGACGATCGGGATCGGTGAGACGTAGCGCCGAGATGGCGGCGGCGAGGCACTCCTGTGCCTGGCGCAGCGCCGCATCCGAGACCTTGCGCCTTCCACCGATCGGGTCGTTGAGCATGGGCTCCAGTGCGTCCTGCGCCTTGCCGAGACAACTGACGGCCGCCTCGATGCATGCCACCTCGCAAGTCTGCTGCGCGGCCGCTGGCTGATTGGCGCCGTCGCCGTACCCGCGCGAGCCACGCGTGAGCGGCGAGTGCAGCAGTGGGCGCTGCATGCCCGTGGGCAGAAGCTCCCACAGCTCCTCGTTGAGCTGCCTCCGCACCCCAGAGAGCAGATTGGCATTCTCCGCGTGCAGCAGGTCAGTGCTCGCCTCGACGCCCCGCAAGTTGGCGAGCGTGACGCAGAGCTGCTCGGAGAGGCGCACGTGGCGCGCCTGCCGCTTCGCGTCGACCGAGCGCGAGTACGAATACGGATCGGCCACGTGCTCATACGCAATCTGGGCGCCGAGGTCGCGCAGTGGGCGCAACGGCGAGTCGCGCGGCGTGAGGTTCTCGATATCGACCAGTCGCTGGAGCGTATGGTCGGTGGCGACGAGCCTCACGAGGATCAAGGGCGGCGACGCCTTCGATTTGACCGCCGCTGCCGCCGCTGCCGCCGCCCCACCATCTGCGCCCGCGGCACTCGCAGCGCTCGCGGCGGCACTCGCGGCACGCGCCGTTGCCTCGTTCCGCTCTCGCAACGTCTGTCGTATCTGCATGGCGGCAGCGAGCACACCGTCGCGCACCTTAGGCGAGCGCGGCTCTATAATGAAACGGACGTCCGTCAAGCAGCTGCCGAGCGCCTGCGCCTCCGCCGCCGTGCGGAAGAAGGAGTAGGCCAAAGGCGCGCTCGAGACGAGCGGCTGCGCGGAGGCGGCGGCCGTCATGGGGCCGCTATCGATCTCGCCGCCACAGAAGCAGATCGCGTTCGGCTGCTCATGAGCTGCTGCGAGCAGCCGCACCACTTTGCCAACGCGTGTGCCCAGCTCGAGGCTGAGCTGGTCGCGGATGAGCGGCTTGCCAAGGCACACCCAGACGATGATACTGCTGTTCTTGTCGCTGCCTCGCACAGGCCTGTGCGCCTCGAGCCGCTGTGGCGGCGTTTCGACGAACGTCTGCCTGCCATTCCGCTGTTGGCCCTCGGCGAGCCGCGAGCCCGTCGCTGAGACCAAATCAGACAGCTTGGGAATTGCCTGCACCGGAGCCGGAGCCGCAACTACAGGAGCTTGCCTCATCCTGTGTTGGCTCTCGGCGAGCCGCGAACCCGTCGCTGAGACCAAATCAGACAGCTTGGGAACTATCTGCACCGGGGCAGGAGCCGCCACGACAGGAACTCGCCTCTCTTCTGTCCGCCTTTGCTGTCTTAGTGCCGGTCGTGCAAGGCCCACGGCGCCCATGAGCAGCCCGAGAAGCAGCCCGAAGAGCAGCCCTCGCTGTGAGGCGCCTCGGCTGGAGGGGGTGCTACAGTTTTGCATCCTGCGGACTTCCTCGTTGCGAAGGATTTTACCTCGCGGGCCGAGGAGCAGATCCCGCCGACCCCGATCGAAATGCGGGCCATGCTTCTCCTCGGTCTGTCTGTGGCCGCTCGTGGCTACACGTTCGGTTCGCGCTCGCTGGCGGTGACCAGCCGCGCCGCTACCCCCGTGATGGAGGCGACAGGCCCGGTGTGCATCGTCACCGGCGGCTCGCGAGGGCTCGGCCGCGCGATCGCGCTGGCGCTGGGCAAGGAGAAATGCAAGGTGGTGGTCAACTACGCCGCGTCCGCAGCTGCCGCCGAAAAGGTCGTCGAGGAGATCAAGGCGATGGGTGGTGACGGTGTGGCGGTGCAGGCCGACACGGGGACCCAGGAGGGCATTGAGAAGCTCTTCAAGGCGACGGCGGAAAAGTGGGATGAGCCCGTTGGCGTGCTCGTCAACAACGCAGGCATCACACGCGACACGCTCGTCCTGCGCATGAAGCCGTCGCAGTGGCAGGAGGTGATCGATGTCAACCTGAACGGCGTCTTCTACGCCTCCCAGGCGGCCACCAAGATCATGATGAAGGCACGCAAGGGGCGCATCATCAACACTGCCTCGGTGGTCGGCCGCTTCGGCAACATTGGCCAGGCCAACTACGCTGCGGCCAAGGGTGGTGTGATCGCGATGACCATGTCGATGGCGCGCGAGCTCGGCTCGCGTGGCGTGACGGTGAACGCGATTGCTCCTGGCTTCATCGAGTCTGACATGACTGCGGAGCTACCCAAGGAGATTGTGGACGGCGTTATGAAGAACATCCCGCTTGGCCGCTTCGGCAAGCCCGATGAGGTCGCCGGCCTCGTCAAGTACCTTGCCCTCGACCCGAGCGCCCTCTACATCACAGGGCACTGCATCAACGTCGACGGCGGCATCGCCATCGGCACCTGCTGAGCAAGTCTGCGCGCGCGAGAGGCGCCCCGTTGGCGGGAGGTCCTCGGCGCACTGTGTCAGGCGAGAGAGAGAGAGCGAGGAGTGGACGGCATGCGCGGACCTGCAAGTTGCAAGGGAGAGCAGAAAAGGCATGCCCAGCTGCCATCATGTGCCGACTGACCTCACCGCGGTCCCGCGCCACATGGGTGTATGGAGGCGCCTGTTTCGCGAGGGCGAGGTGCGCACCAGTTGTATGCCGGCGGGCGACTTCACAGGGCACTCGCTCAGAAGGGGCCCCCACATGACATGAGTCATGAGGGTGCGAATGTGATGGCATTGGTGGATTCATGCAAAAATGTGGTGTATCACTCTCAAAATGTAAAAGAGCTAAGAGGTCTCAACGTGATCTCGAACCGGTGCAAAGCGTCGACGGAATCCCAATCCGAGATGCGAGAAAAATCGGCGGCTAGCACGAGGCGAGGTTGGAGGTTCCGCGATCGTTGAAGATCATGATACGTGGTGAGTTCGTGAGGTCACGCAGGACCGTCGCCCCGCCACAGCCCACACTCCGCTCGGCGGTTCAAGTCTTCAATCAAGTTCAACTCCAACGGCTCGAACGTGCGCCGCCGCCACTGTCGGGGGGTGCTGGGGGCGGCGGAGCGGCGCCACCGTTTGCAGCCGAGGCCGATAGCCGGGAGGCGATCGCTTCAGCTGCTGCACGCGCTGCGGCAACTGCAGCAGCCTGGCACGTCGGGAGGGCGGGGGGGATGCCAGGGGGTACTTCACCGCCGCACGCTGCTGCTGAGGTTGCCAGCCGTGGCGGTGGTGGTGGCGGTGGTGGTGGCGGTGGCTGCGGCGGTGGTGGTCGTGGCGGCGGCAGGAAATGCGACGGCGGCGGTGCAAACTGGTGAGAGGAGTAGCCGTTGGCACCGGCGGCAGTGCCCAACTGCGAACTGAGTCTCGCGGCGAAAGCTTGTGCACGCGCTACAGGATCTGATGTGGAGTGCTCGAGCAAGGCGACGCGATGCTGCGATGGTGGCGCAAACTGATGGCGCAAACCACGGCCAGCCTCGCCGGCGCCGCCGCTCCCGCAGCCTCTGTCAACGCCGTCTCCTCCGCCGCTCCCGCCGCCAATAGAGCTGTCATCGAGGCCAGAGGCGGCCCACCTGCGCGAGCGCCGGGCCAGTTGAAGGAGCTCTTCTGAGGGCACCTGCCGCGCCGTCCGCAGGCTGCGCACCATGTCCACGGCAGCATCCATCTCACCCGCCGTCAGCAGCGTGTACGCGGTTCCGTCAGTGGCGCCGGCGCGGCCCGTACGTCCAATGCGGTGCGTGTGGTCATCGAGGCGCTTGGCCACGTCAAAGTTGATGACAGTCTTGATAGTGGGGATGTCGAGGCCGCGTGACGCCACGTCCGTCGCCACGAGCAGCGGCATCTTGCCGCGCTTGAAGTCATACAGGGTCTCCTGGCGCTCGGCTTGGCTCTTCTCTCCGTGGATCGCCACGACGGCGCGTCCCATGTGCGCCTGCAGCTGTGCCGCCAGTCCATCCGCCTGAAGCCGTGTCGAGACGAAGACGAGGACAGTGCCCTGCTGCAGAAAGTGCTCGAGGCGCGCGGCAAGCCACGGCCACTTGAGCTCCTCGGTCGGCAGCACCTCGACGAGCTGTGTCACGTCCTCGTTCGCGTCGCCCGCCGTGCCGATAGCCAGCCGGATGGGCTCCGAGAGGCTATCGCGCGCGAGCCGCTCGAGCGCCGGCGGGAAGGTGGCGGAGAAGAGGAGGGCCTGGCGGTCCGGGCGCACCTGCTGCAAGATCGCGCGCACCTGCAAGCGATCGGGCGAGGGCCACCGAATGTGATCAGCTCGGGAGCAGCTCGGGGGGCCATCGGGGGGCCATCGGGGGGGCATCGGGAGGCCATCGGGGGCCATCGGGAGGCCATCGGGAGGCCATCGGGAGGCCATCTGATGGGCTCAGAGTGTCTGCTGAACCTCGGCCCCGCCGTGCTCACAGCCGTGTTCACACCTGCGGCTCGAAACCGAGCGAGAACATGCGGTCGGCCTCGTCGAGGACCACGAAGGTCACACGGCGCGCACACAGGCCGTTCTTCATCGCGAGGAGCTCGACGAGGCGGCCGGGCGTGCCCACCGCGACCTCGCAGCCCGCCCGGAGGGCCTTGAGCTGCTCGTACTTGCCGACGCCCCCGATGAGTGACGCACAATTGAGGCCGAGGGAGCGACCCAGCAGCTTGCGGCACTCGAGGGCAATCTGTTCGGCGAGCTCGTGCGTGGGCGCGAGCACGAGGCCGATCGGGCCCTCGCCGTGCTCGAGACGGCGCTGTGCCATCACGTGGCATCCGAGAGGCAGCAGATACGCCACCGTCTTGCCCGAGCCAGTCGCAGCCACGCCGATCAGGTCACGGCCCGACATGGCCACCGGCAGCGCCTGCATCTGCACGGATGTGGGCTCCTCGTAACCGAGCTTACGCACCGTCGCGAGCAGCTCGCGTGGCAGGCCTGCGTGCTCGAAGCGCGCGATGGGCGAGGGCACGTCGAAGCCGCTCACGCTCAGCCGTAGCACAGCTCGCCGCTCGCGCACCTGCTCGGCGCTCAGCTCACGGATCGTCGGGTGTGGAGCGTAGAGCTCGCGCTCAAATGCATCGTACTCAATGGCCGCGTGGTCCACCGGAAGCAGCTCCGCGCCGATGGAGCTCCCGCCACCCTTTTGGCCCTTGAGCTGCCGGCGTACGCTGCCACCGTCAACCTCGGCCTCGGCCTCGGCCTCGGCCTCCGCCGCGCGCAGCCCGCTCTCTTCGAGGTACGACGCGACCGGATCCTCCTCTTCGTCGCACTGCTGGACGGCGCGCTCCCTGCCCTTGGGCTGTGAGGGCGCCGATGCGAGACCGGCCATGAACGCGTCCAGAGGGTCCTCTTCCAAGTCATCCGCCGTTGGGGGAGGAGGTGGAGCTGCATCCCACGGCTTTACGGCGCCAGCCGTGGCAGGGCGAGTGGCAGCAGGCGCAGCAGGGTCGTCAGTTTGCGGAGCAGTGCGCGCGTTGCGCCCGTGTAGCTCGGCCATGAAGGCATCCAGAGGGTCCTCTTCGGGCGTTGGTGCTGCCGCTCTGGAATGCTGTGGCTCCTCGTCCTTGTCAAAGTAGGCATCCTCATCGCTCTCGTCGTCATGCGGCCGTTTGCGGCCTCTACGAGCAGCCGGCACG
The DNA here is from genome assembly GCA_001275005.1 of Chrysochromulina tobinii. NCBI lineage: Eukaryota > Haptophyta > Prymnesiales > Chrysochromulinaceae > Chrysochromulina > Chrysochromulina tobinii. Next base: position 12,226 of record JWZX01003125.1, on the reverse strand, counting down.
GGCCTCGACCAGCCGTACCGCTCGCCCTTCTCGGCCGTGTCCGACGACGCGCCGTGGACGAAGTTCATCGTCGGTGAAAAGAAAGCGGTGTGAACGCTGCTGTAAATGAAAACTTAGGACGTCAAGGCCTAGTTGGTCTCATGGCAAAGGAGAAGGTGTGACGGGGTCGGCGGCACATGAATGCCCTTCCCTGCCCTTCTCGACGTGCGCGAGCTGCGAGCAGTTTGCGAGAGCGCCTTGCGCACGTCCACTTCGCTATACCCGCCGCGCTCCACCCGGCGCGGCAGAGCAGCTTCGGCTGGCTCCAGCGCAGCCATCGATATTTGATGCGAAGATGTTCAATCATACGAGGATCATCTTGATCCCAGTGCAGGTGCCTGCGCACAATGCGGCTCGGTGAGACGGAAATCTTCCGACTCAGTGTTAACTCAGTGAGCAGGCGGAAATAAGCGGAAATCCGACTCAGTGAGTCAGTTTCCGGCTCAGTGAGGCGGATTTCCTACACAGTGCGGTGAGTCAGAATTGTCAGATTTTCCGTCTCACTGAGGCACGAGGATTCGTGCCTCGCTGAGACGACTTTTGGTTGGAGATCTGCCCCTTTGGGTTGGTACCTCCGACCTAGTTCCTACAAGGTAGGCGGGGTTTAGGGTGGGTATTACAAAAATAACAGAAAAGAAATCAGTGGCTATGTAGGGGTTAGGGGTTTTAGGGGTTAGGGTACATGTAAATGACCTTGTATAGCTTTAGTGCCTTTTAGACCTAGCCTCGACCGAGCACTATGTTGAAACACCCTAGGGTAATTACCTGAGTGTTGCCTCCCCCAAGGTCAAAATCTCGCGCCCCACTATGTTGAAACACCATAGGGTAATTACCTGAGTGTCGAAACCCTCCCCCAGGGTCAAAATCTCGAGCCGTCCGAGTTCTTTATCCGTTTGACCTAGTTTACTTACACATATTAGTTGGTGGTTTAGGTGGGTTTAGGTAGGGTTTAGGTAGGGTTTTGTGTGGGTCCTCTAGGCGCTGCTATGAGAGTCAGAGTGCCTCACATGCAAAGCTATAGAACCCGGGGTTGTTGTGGTGCGAATGCCCGCGTGTGCCGAAGTACGTCGCATTTGCAATGCTACATCACTATTAATCGTGGCGGTTGGACGCGTGCTAGGCGCATGGTCCATGGATTCAGCCTCGACAGGCTCGACAGGAACTCGACAGAGGAACTCGAGTCTGGAGGGTCTTGACAGGCCCACAACAGAGGTTCTCCGAACAGGCAAGGGTGGCCTCGACAGCCGCCCTCGACAGCGCCTCGACAGCGCCTTGACGGAGCCTCTCGACAGCTCGTTCGGACAGCTCGACCGAGCCAGGGCTCAAGTTCGGGTTTACTATAAGCCGGTACCTTACGCGCATGTTCGGGCATCGCATCAATGCATCAAACAGTAAAAGAGTAATGTCTTTCAAACCCGGATCTTCTTGTTCTTCCTCCCGCGGCTGCGGCGCTGCCGCGGACCAACTCGAGGGACCACACTCACGTTGAGTACACGTTGAGCAGTAGTAAGGCTCACACTGCTCACTGGACGCACTGTGCACACTGGCCTCTGTACGCTCTATATGCATGTATATCTCGTATCTGTCGTGGTACGGGCTCTGCGCTGCGTCCAACCGGGCAGGTGCCACTGCAAAGCCCTCAAAAGTCATGTTTGTACATTTTCAAGCCAATGGGAGACGGATGTGGTGCGCGCGACATATTTGGGGGCAGGGAGTGAATTAGCAGGTTGAACAATAGTCGCGACCATGTGTCAGGTACGCCCGGAAGGCAGTAGTGGACGCAATCGGCATCCGCCGCGGCAAGCAGGGCACTCGGGTATCCTTCCCAGCGCTTGTAGTGGCCCAAGTGCATGTCCGGACGCGTTGCGGCGATCGCGTCGATGTCGAGGAAGGATACATTGTTAATGCGGGCGATCTTTCGTATTGTAGGCACTGAAGCCGCCCAAACGGCCCATTGCCGCGCATAGCGCCATTCCGATGCGTCTTCCACCCTGTTGGTGGTGGACGTGTTGCGCTCAGCTATAATGGTGCTTCCAAGCGATGAAGGTGAGATCGGCTTATCGAATTGAGTGCACCTGACGATCGCGCGAGTAGTCGATGTGAGCACGACCGAAGCCGGCATCAAGCCGCGCATGGCCCGCAGCACTATCAGCTTGCTTAGCGCGCTGTGAATGCAGCGCTCTTTCCATGAGCGCGTGTCATTGGCCAGTGAGTACAATGGGGTTCCATCAGCACCGTCAAAATGGTGACCGCCACCAAGCACCACGATGTCCGACTCCACAGCTTTTCGCATGAATGGTGCGTATGCAAGCTCCCCATACCGAATCTTTCTGCCAAGCAACCGACTTGCCTCCACGTGAGACATCAGCATATCATTACGATGCCAATCCAAGTGCAGGAGGCCGTCGCACGCTGTCGCGGCAACTACAAATTCAGAACGATGGCCGTACGCCCTTGCGGGGAAGCTCGCGTTGAGGAGCAATGCGAAAGATAGGAACAGTTGGAAGGTGACCGAGTCGCCAACAAATAGCACGCTACGTTCTTTGAGCAGCGAGCAGCCAGTTGCTTTGTTGAACCGCACGAGATCGCAATGATCTGGCACCCATTCATACGGCCCACGCCCAGTGCCAGGCATGCTGATCGCAGGCTTCAAGGGCAGTCCGAACCGCTTTTGATTCTGACGAAGATTGTGGGCGTTGTAGCAGACATCTGCAGCATTCCTAGAACTCAGCTCGATGCGGTGTCTCAACCTGTCACGAAGGATATACGAGCCCTCATCACCCTCGTCGCTCATTGAGCCCTGCCTCCAGCGACCTGGTAAATAGCCAGCGTGGGTGCGTGACTTGAAGCAGCTGCGATAGCTCATGCGCTACGTCTCTGTGACGAGAGCCTGGCAATGGGCAGGCTCAGCCGCGGCTCTGCACCGTTCACGCCTTCAGTGCGTGGCAGTTCGCACGGTGGCGTGTTAGGTATCCTATGCAACACCGAACGCCGGACGCTCAAGGGTTCCGGGTCGAGGGAGAGTGCAGACCCGTGCAGGAGAGACGAGAGCCCGCGGTCTGGACTTACCGGATTTTACCGGATACCGGTACTTCTGGTAGTATGACCCCGTAAGTCGACCTTCGTCAAAGTTCGGGTCGTACCTAATAAAACGTTCATACGAAATGTCGTGAGTACATGAACCCTTCATACGAAAACCCTACGAGCAAAGTCGAAGGGGACGAATGTGTGTGTCTGTGTGAATTGAAAACAGGACCACACACTACAGCGGCGCTCATGCAGGCGCGTCCCCGGGGGGGCGCGCTTACATGACTACTGGCAACAGGCCAGCAAGCGGGGCGCCGCTAAGGAGATGAGATTTCCTGGCTTTCGCCCAGATGGCGACGGGGAGCGCCGCGCCGATCACGGCGGCGAGCGAGATGAGGCGCAGGTGGTGCGTGAAGAAGGAGGTGGTGGCCGTGCGCGACGTGCCGTAGACCGTGCGGTCGATGCATCCCTCGGCGCGCGTCTCGGCGTGCCACGCGTACAGCATCCCCACCGCGTCGGGGTGGTTGACTGGTTGTGTGCGCGCGCCGCACTCTGCGCCCCCCACGCTGTGTCTCCACGGGACCTGTGGCTGTGCGTCTTGCCGAGACGGCAATTTAACGTGAACGGCGGAGACGGTACCGTTACGGCGTCAGGCCAATCAACAAAAACTTGGTACCCGATTTAAACCCGATACTGTACCGGTACGGCAGATTAGGTCTCCCTGCACAGCGGAGAAGGAATTGGAGAAGCGATCTGTGTGCAATCTTCTATCGATGCTCCGATTCGTAGCCGCACTGGTCATCCTCGTGCTCGCCAGCGAGGCGTCGGCGCTGTCGGTCAAGACGGCCAAGCTCCCGAGCGAGGTGAAGCTCCTGCTCGACGCCAACAAGGCGCTCGTCCGCTTCTTCGCCTCCTCGTCGCTGGCCATGGGTCACGAGAGTCCCGAGCTCACCGAGCTGCGCAATGAGATCCTCGCGTTTCCGGACAGACTCGACGTTGACTTGCTGCGCCACGAAGTTGGAGAGCACATGCCCATTGCGAACCCAGCGCTGAGTCCATGGCAGGACCCCGTCGAGGATACGAACTTCCAGCGCACCGCCATCGACGAGGCGTTTGCCGAGGTATTGCAGGAGAAGATAGCTGAGGAAGAGGGCGAGTTTGTCGACATGTTCTTCGAGGCGTTGAAGGAGAAGGTGGCCGAGGAGAAAGAGGTGGCATCGCTGCGCCGGCAGGCGGAAGGTGGCGACGGCTGGGCGATGCACGCGTTGGGGGCACCACTACGCCACGAAGCGCGAATTCGACAAGGCGTTCAAGTGGATCGAGCAGAGCCACGATGCCGGGTACGCGGGTGGCACCGCGGCGCTCGGTCTGTGCTTCCTCAACGGGCAGGGCGTCAAGCAGGACCGCGTGCACGGGCTCGTGCTCATGGCGGAGGCCGCCATCCTCGGCAGCCAAAACGCACGCCTCAACCTTGGCAAGTACTACGCGCTGGGCTTCGACGGCTATCCGAGGGACATGAAGCAGGCACGTCGCTGGTACTCAACGGTTGCGAAGGGCACGATTGACGACATTGAAGCGGACGGGCTCGAGGAGGCGCGCGCGTGGCTCGCCGAGGAGGAAGCGAGAGAGAAGGAGCTCTCGGAGAGCATCGCGAGGCAGAAGGCGGCGGAGGAGGAGGCGATGAGGGCGAAAGCCGAGTTTGAGGCGGCGGCGGCAGAGGCGGCGCGCGTGGCGGCGGAGGAGGCGGAGGAGGCACGGCTGGCGGCGGAGGAGGCGGAGAGTTTGCGCGTCCTCGCGCGAAGGGCCGAAGCGGAGCGCGCTGCCGCCGCCAAGGCTGAGGCGGAGCGTATGGCGAAGTTGAAGACCCAGATAGAGCGACTCGCTGCGGAGAAGGCGCAGCTGCAAAAGCTCGCGGCACTGAAGGCGGGGGCGGAGCGGCTGGCGAGCATTAAGACGGAGCTGGCGCGCGTGGCGGCGGAGAAGGCCGAGGAGGAGCGTCGCGCCTCTGACTGACACGGAACGAGCAACGGCCGCCACGGCCGCGGCAGAGACTGCTGCGACCGAGGCCGCAGTGGCCGAACAGGCTGTGGCCGACGCGGCCGCGGCCGAGATCGCGGCAGCCCGCCGAGTAGCCCTAGCGAGGGTGATTGCGGCCAAGGCTGCGGAGAGGAGGGCGAAGACCGATGCGGAGGCCGCGCAGAAGGCGGCGGCCGACAGGGCGGCGGCCATACAGGCAGCCGATGAGCAGCGAGCGGCCGAGCGGGCGGAAGCTGCGCTAGCGGCGAAGAGGGTGCTGGCGGACAAGATGGCCGAGGAGGCGGCGGCCAAGGCTAGGGTGCGGGCGGAGAAGGAGAGGGAGCAGAGGAGGGTGGCCGAGAGGGCGGAGGAGGATGAGAGGGTGGTGGCGGAGCTGGCCGAGGAGGAGAAGAAGGCCGCGGCCCTCAAGGAGTTTAAAGAGAAGAAGCAGACGGTCTCCTTCATCGACGCAACTGACTCGTGGCGCGGCGGCGCTATTTGGGGTTCGGGCGCCGTCAGCTGTCTCGCTAAACCCCGCAAGCGCTCTGCCTAGACGATGCAAGAATGTGCGGTGAGGACCCTAGATGGAGGCAGGGGGCTTGGAGGAGGCGACGTGCCCGCAGGATCCGCAAACCATGTGCTCATTTCTTTTAGATCTAGTACACGATGATTATAGTCCCTATTACTGTACTCTTTGAGATGTATTCCGAGTGACACGTGTATGCAAAATCCTCGTATGCGACGTTCTCACACACACTTTCTGTGAACGCGATCGCGCTTCCTCTCGCTCAGAGGCTGCAATCCATCCGCGCGCTCGGTGTGACGGCGCGCTCGCTCGCACCCGGCCGTCCTCGGCCTGCCTGGCCAGTACACGACCTACACGTGTCCCCACTCCACCCAGCTCGCTGGTTGGGTGCTCGCGCGCCAGTGTCTGACCTGCTCCTGGCTGCTCATGATTCGCAGGGAAAAAGCTCGTTGTATCCCCCGGGAGTTGGTGCAGCTCGTGCAGCTCATGGAGATGCAAGGTGAGGAAACGTTGGCTGTGCTTCAGGTGCGGTGAAATCGCTGCACGCGCCTCGCCGGCCAAGACGGTGGCCTGCCACTGCATGCTGCGCTGAGCAGCACGCCGCCACGAGCAGCACGGACCTGATCTCCAGCATCTCCAGCCTCTGACCTCCCCTGCCGCATATGCCGCAGACCAACGGAGTGGACGCGAAGCCGCCTGCCAACGCCTCTACCGGCGCGATGCCGCCGCCGCTGTCCGACGAGCAAGCGAGCATGCCATCGCCGCCGCCGCCGCTGCCAGCGGGCATGCCGCCAGATGTCGCGTCCGATGGTGCATCCGGCGACGTGATGGGTCCTCAGGACGGCTTTGGATTCGACCCGTCGGAAATGGCGCCGGGAGTCAGCAACGATGGCAACGGCGCGGGCGGCGGCGCGATGGCCGCGCACCAGCGCAGCCACCAGCACACGCAGGTCTTCTCCGAGGGTGGCGATTCGGTCGTGCGGCTGCATCAGACCAACATCGTGACGATTCGCGCCAACGGCGACGTGAGCCTCTCCTCGGGCGGCTGGCGCACACACCAGACGCTCAAAGGCATCAACATGTCGCTCAAGACCTTTGTACCCGGTCTGCAGGTCGTCTCGGACGGCCACGTGGCAGAGGGCTCGTGGCGGGTCACCAACGGTCGCGATTGGTCATCGCCCTTTTACGACGGCGTCACCGTGCCGGGTGCGGGGCCTCAAAACCTGGCAGCGCAGGCGGCGCAGATGCCAGGGCTCTTCGAGCAGATGAGCGTCAACGTAGCGGCCGACGAGCCTCGTTTCGTCAGCGGCAAGGGCGGCAAGGGCGGCCACGGCGGCAAGCCCAACACAGCGCCCAACAGCGCCGGCGCCGGCGCCGGGTCTGCTGCTGGAGGCGGTGGCAATGGCAACGCAGCCGCAGCCGGCGGCGCGTCGGATGGCGCGGCCGCGGCCGGCGCCGGCGCGTCGGGCGTCGGCGGTACCAAGCGCGGCAATGGCGCCACTGGTGGCGCCACTGGCGGTGCCACTGGCGGCGGCGCGAAGCCGTTTCAACCAAAGGAGCCACACGCGCCGGTAGACATGGAGGCGTACGACGACATCCCCGTGGAGGCGTCGGGCGAGGACTGCCCTCCGCCCATTGAGCAGTTCGGCGAGATCGCGCTCCACCCGTCGCTCATGGCCAACATCCAGCAAGCAAGGTTCACCAAACCGACGCCGGTGCAGAGGCACTCATTACCGGTGGGCATCGCGCGGCGTGACCTCATGGCTTGCGCGCAGACGGGCTCCGGCAAGACGGGCGCCTTCCTCTTCCCCACCCTGCACCAGATGCTGCACGCGCTCGACGCGCAGCCCGACCCGGGCGTCTCCCAGGGACGCGCCGAGCCTCGCGCGCTCATCCTTGCACCTACGCGCGAGCTTGCGAACCAGATCATGACCGAGACGCGCAAGTTTGCGCAGCGCACGCCCATCCACGCCTACGTCGTGTACGGCGGCGCCGACATCCGCCAGCAGATGAACCAGCTCGACCGCGGCTGCCATCTGCTTGTGGCCACCCCCGGCCGGCTGTGCGACCTGGTCGAGCGAGGCAAGGTGTCGCTGCATCGGGTGCACCATCTCATCTTGGACGAGGCTGATCGGATGCTCGACATGGGCTTCGAACCGCAGATTCGGCGCGTGGTCGAGCGGGAGGGCATGCCGCCCGCGGGCCAGCGCCAGACGCTCATGTTCTCGGCCACCTTTCCGAAAGAGATCCAACGGCTCGCGTCGGAGTTCATGACGCGCTACATCTTTGTGGCCGTCGGGCGCGTGGGCTCCACGACGGCGCTGATCACGCAGACGGTCGTATGGGCAGAGGAGCAGGACAAGCGGCGCGTGCTCCTCGAGCAGCTGGCCGCCTGCACCGGGCGCACCATTATCTTTGTCGAGACCAAGCGCGCGGCCGAGCAGCTCGAGGAATTCCTACATCGCTCCTCCGTGCCCGCCACCTCCATCCACGGCGACCGATCCCAGCGTGAGCGCGAGCAGGCGCTCTTGGCCTTCCGGCGAGGCAGCCCGTCGGTGCTCGTCGCGACCGACGTGGCCGCGCGCGGTCTGGATGTGCCCGAGTGCATGCATGTGATCAATTACGAGCTGCCGCGCGAGATCACCTCATACGTACACCGCATTGGGCGCACGGGGCGCATGGGCCGCCATGGCACTGCCACGTCACTCTTCTCCTATGCGAACAAGCCGGTAGCGCGGGAGCTCGTCACGCTGCTACAGGAGGCGAATCAAGAGTGCCCTGACTGGCTGCTTCAGCTGGCTGCCGAGGGTGGCGCGCCGTTTAGGGGCTATGGTGGCAGCCGCGGCTCCAAGTTCGGCGGGCGCGACTTCCGGCAGAATGCGCAGGTGCGCCAGTACCGCCACAACTCGGCCGGGTTCGGCGGCATGGGCGGCGGCATGGGCGGCGGCGTGGGCGGCGGCATGGGCGGCGGCATGGGCGGCGGCATGGGCGGCGGCATGGGCGGCGGCATGGGCGGTGCCATGTACGGCGCCATGCAGGGCGGCTTTATGGCCGGTATGCACAACGCCAAAGCCGGCTGCCTGTACGCGCCGAACAGCATGAGCATGGGCGGCCCCGACTACGGCATCCCGTACAACCAGTTGGGTGTGGGGGGAATGGTACAAGCAGCAGGCGGCACGTCAGGAGGCTATTCGCCGCAGATGGGTGGTGGCGCCGGCGCGCGTGCCGAGTCGCAATACTACCCTCAGGCGCAATACTACCCTCAGTACAGTCAGCAGCCTCAGTACGGTCAGCAGCCTCAGTACAGTCAGCAGCCTCAGTACGCGCCACAGCCTCAGTACGGCTAGCAAGGCGGCGGCGGCGGCGGCGAGGCCGGCGGCAGCAGGTTCGGCAGGGGGGTTCGTACGAGGCGGGCAAGCCGGGGCAACTGTGTAGAGCTCTAGTGGGGGGGGAGACGAAAGTTCGGAAAAACAATGCTGAGGGCGGGGAAAGGGGTGGGCGTCACTGAGCGCCGAGTGGGCGTGGCGGGCGGCGGCATGCTGCCGCGTTGCCCTGCAGTACTCTCTGCGCTGCATTGACCTTCGCGCAGAAGTGCGCTGTAGCTCCGAGAAAAGCGCAAAAGCCCGTGCCTGCCGGTGTCCGCTCTGTGCTGGCGCCTGGCGGCGGGTGTGTTTGCGTGCGTGAGGTGCGTGTAGATACATGCATGCACTGGGGTGGGGTAACGTCCACTCGCGTGTCGTGAGGTAGTGTCGTGTGTCTGGCTGTGCTTAGCTGTCGGCTCTCGCGCGCATGCGTCGTCGACGTCGGATGTGCATGTCGAGCACGCGCGGCCACATTCCACATACGTAAATCGTAATCGCCGCGCCGATTCGTCGCGTCGACCGCCGCGTCGCGCGCTTTGCGGGCGGGCGTGTGTTCGTGCGTGCGCGGCCGCGGCCGTCGGCTGACGCGTGACGGGGAAGACATGTTCGATTCGATACGATTGTCGGTTCTAGTCGTCGCGTCCCGAGCCCGCCCTGTCACCCGCCCTGGCGCCCCTGCGCCGTGGGCGCGCCCGGCGCCGCGCCCCCCTCGTGTGGTGCTGTGGTCGCAGGGCGCATGTCGCAGGGACGTCCAGAGCGGTCGGGCGGGTCGCGGACTCGCGGTCGGTGCACACTGCACATCGTGTATGTTGTGTATGTGTACAATAGAGAACCGTATTGTTGCGGAGATAACCCTTAGTACAGCCGTAAGGCCCCGGGTCAAGGCAGAAACGTCGCATGAACGCGCGGCGCGGCGACGGCCGTCGTGTATGGTCGACCTGTGGGCACGCTCGCCCTGTCGCCCATTGAGGCACACGGCGGAAAATCGCGAACAATCTCGCGGGTGAATAACTGGAGTCGGGCAAGCGGGCTGCGATCCGCATGTCTGCCTGCAATGAATTGGTTGCTGGAGGCAGCACGCATCATATAGCAACACGCGCTGGCCATGTCCGAGGGCAGGCTCATGGCTAACCTCAGGCTTTCGAGCCATGGAAGCATGCATCCGTGTCTTGCGCCTGCTTGGCTCGTGCCAGCGACACTACTTGCTCAAAGGCAATCTCGGCGAGCTGCACCGAGATCGGCCAGTCTGCTCTCTCGAGCGTGTCACGATGACGTTGATACATCTCAAGGCGAAGCGGCTTCATCAGTACCGCGCTGATGATCTCGAGCTCGCCTTCATGTCCATCCTTCTCCAACGCCACCCGTCGCACCAAACCCGCTGCGGGGTTGCAGTAAATATGCTCAGTGATGCACTTACCGTTGAGAGTCATGCGCCTCCAAAGGGCTCCGTCGTCGCCCGCCGTCCCAGTAGCCGGCTGCACGATGACGTTCTCGACTCCTGGAATGTGCCTCTGGGGATGGTCGACGGATGCGAGCAGCTCTCTCACGAGGTGAGTCCGAGAGACGTCCGAAACTTCCCTGACGTATCCCAGACCTATTGTTTGACGCGTGCTAAACCACCGACCACGCAGCGATCGAGTCAAGGAAAACAAGGTCATTGCAAATTCTGAAATGACAGATTCTCAAGTATGAATCGAGGTATGAATACGACCTTTTATGAACAGTGTGAGTTGCCGCCTTCTCGAGAATGAGGCTACCGGTACATGTTCACTATCCAAACTTGATTTGTCGGCAGGCAAAGTTCTTTCCAATTTGTTTCTCCGAAAAGGTCGGCCGCGACGTGTGCGGCTGCCTTCAAGGCGTGCGTGCGTGCCAACCTCGCTGCTCACCAAGCGGATCATCAAGCCGCCGCGGCTTCGAAAGGGTTTGGTGATAACCGAATTCATGGCTCCAAAGAAGGACACGGGCAAGAAGGACAAGGGCAAACTGCCAGCATTAGGCAGTAGCTCGCACCGCCGCGAGACCCCGAGCCATCGCGGCGGGACCCCGAGCCATCGCGGCACCACCCCGAGCCATCACGGCAACAGTCCGAGCAAGAAGGAGAAATCCAGCCGCGTCAACGTCAAGAAAAAGGGGAAGCCTGCGTTGGACGCTGTCTCAGAGGGAGCCTTGGAGGACGGGGACGACACCAACCTCGACGACATCAACGACGACGACGACGACGCTGTGCGGTCCACCGAGGCCATGGACGCACAGTCCGAGCAGATTTCTCCGCAAGTCTGTACACCGCTGCCGCCAAAGCTGCATCGGGCGCTCGCAGAGCTCGACCAGATCGTCATACAAGTCCTCATGCGTGGAGCGATTCGGTTGCTTTGCGTCAAGTGGCTGCTGAAGCAGCCGGATAATTTCAAGATGCCCAACCGCCAGGAGCTCGAGGCATTGGAAAAGAGCGGGGCCTCGCCTTCGCCGCTGCTGAGCCGTGAAGCGGCCGCAGCGCTCGTTCGCCGTGGAGACCGGAGCATCGGCGCGCTTACCTATGGCTGGCTCATGTCAGGCGATCCAGATCCGGCCGGGTCGCGCATCCGCGTGCTTCGACGCGCTCTGGCAAGGCTGGCAATTGAAGCCTTGTTCTGGGACTTTGGATCCTTGTATCAGGCCCCAAGGACAGCGGAGCAGAAGGAGTTCTTTGAGATCGCACTCAAGGGAGGAGCGATGAATCAGCTTTACGCGTCGATCCTTGCAACGACCGTGCTCCAGATTGAGGAGATCCCACCCCGGCCAGCCGATTTTGATGGGGTTGTCTGCTTGTTCGAGCTGAAATCAAACGCAGACGAGAGCGTGGTACGCGCAGCGCTCATCCGGTTCGGAACCATTGAGAGCTGCGACCTCAGCCGCAGCCCCGCCATCGTGCGCGTGCGCTTCGCCTTGCACGAGTCTGCCGTCGCGGCCAAGGACGCGGGTGCACCGCCCGGCCTCTGCGCGGGGCTCGACACGCTTTACAACGAGACGCCGTACTTTTCTCGCGGATGGTGAGCGCTGCCCACACTCCTATTTTGGCACCACCGAGACGTGATCCCCCTCGCACGCGACTGCCCCACACTGTCCCACACACGCAGGTGCTGCTGCGAGGACTCGTTGAGCAGGGAGCTGATCAAGAGGTTGACGGCGTACCCCGCGCTACGGGTGCACCTCGATAAGCTGCAGCCCAAGGTCTTCGCGCTGAGCAGCGGCGCGGACGCGACCCCTATTGAGGTTA